>QEPC01005447.1:3506870-3524521 GCA_003113815.1 Sphenodon punctatus
TAATAATAATAATAATAATAATAATAGTAATAGTAATAGTAATTAATAATACCCACCAACATCACCTGTCTTGTCGGGATTCAGCCTCAGACGGCTCGCCCTCATCCACTCCCTCACAGCTGCCAAGCATCAGATAAGCACCGAGACTGCCAGGCCTGGGTCTCAAGAAAACGAGAGGTAGAGTTGTGTATCATTGGCGTACTGATGACATCATACGCCGAACCCTCTCATGACCTCACCCAACAGTTGCATATATATGCTTTGGTCCCAATTGCTGTGGATGGATAATACTGTTCAGATAATTTCAAGTGATTTCACAGCAATGGCTTGTCCTGGTGCTAGGGAGTAGCCCTCGTGGTCTTCTCTGACATGTCTGTAACATAGTAGCATCAACGGCAAATTTTCTATAACTTCCATAGTAATCCAGAGAGGACCAAAAGCTTGCATACCTCCACCAACTATAGTTGGATCAAAATAAGGTATCACTACTATTTTGTCTCTATGGCTGTAACATGAATCACAGAACACACATTTCCTCATTCCCCCCTCCCTCCCCCGGCTCACATACATTGTACAGCTGTTGTCTCAGTCAGCAACAGAAACTTAATTAGGTTAGGGTGACCTCCAAAAGTACAGCATTTAAGAGCAAAGTTGCAATGCAAAGCATCCTGGGTAAAGCTCTGCAAATAACAATTTAATCCTAAAGCTCTGGATTGCTTTTAGGCTTTGCACATTTGAAAGCCTTGACCTATCCCTCCTCCTCACAATTTGTGTAGCCACTTTGCTGGTACAGGATGTACAACTAGGTGCTTTGACAAACCATAGTTCCCCTGGAGGAAAATATCCTGGATACTGTGGCCTGGGAAATATTCACCAGAAGAGACAGCATTCACATTATTGCTCAACCTGCATTGAGGGTTAAACTTTGTATCTTTATAGTGCCATTCTTTAGGAATGACCTTTGCACCCACTCATACTCTTCATTAAATTAATTAATTAATTCTCTCTCACACACACCACACGTCAACTCATCGCTTCCTCTCTTAATTTCCATATGCTCACATTCCCACTCTATATACACACCAAACTACATCCATGCCCTTACACAGTATCCATTCTTCCACACCACATTGATCAAACCACTTAGTACACACACGATTGCCTCTTTTCATAGACCCATTAATGGCAACCCTCTCACCAATTTGTATTCACTCAAGCACAAACACAGGGACACCCACTAATCCTGCTGACAGCACACTCAACACACACCTACTCACCAACATATACCCGTTAAACAATTCACCTCTGCACACAGACATATTCATTAAGACCTGCCACCCATGGTGATGCTTATCAGTATAAACCTTGTCCTCTACCCTTCCTTTTTCACACATTTAATTACACACAAAGACATAGGGTTAAAACAAACATGCAGGCAGCAGGGCAGGGCAGCTCCCCGGAAACTGCAGCCACCACTTCCTGGGCCGGGACATTGAACAAACGTGCAGCATTCGCCCTGAGTGATCCGCATGGGCAGCCCTTGGCCCGGGATACACTTTGGGGATTTCTCGGAGAATGCATCCTGGACCAGCTACCTACCAGTCCTGGGGCAGTCCCAAGCCAACATCTGGTGGCACGGGAATAGATGAGCAGTCAGACCGGGTGAGTCCCGAGTCACAACATACCATCCTCATGTCTGGGTACTTTCAGACATGCTAAAACCACCCTTTAACCACCCTTGGTGGTTATTTATGCATGTTGCAGGGCTGCATAGGGCACCAATACAGCCCTGCAACATGCATAAATAACCACCAAGGGTGGTTAAAGGGTGGTTAGCGTCATGTCTGAAAGTACCCTCTGTTTTTACCCACAGACACACCCACATAGGATGTGTCTGTGGGTAATCTCAACAGTCCTACTACTATGTTTTGTAATGATCACCAGTGTGAGGATATGAATGATCTTAAAATGCAGCTATTAAAATATATATATATTTTTTCTTTTCACTTTTATCCTGCCCCTCTCGCCTAACGGCGACTCAAGGCAGCTCACAACTATAAAAAAAAAAAAGTTTAAAAAATCATATAAATATACAATAAAAATATACATTATAAAACCAATTCTATGCACACAAAACATAACTTAACCTAAAATGAGCTATATGTATAAGTTGTCGCTATGGGTATAGGAGCAGCCAGAGAGAGGTAGTGTTCATGTCCTCTTTGTCATCCTTTAAAAAAAATAATTCTTATGAGATGTTTATAACTGTGAGCCATTCGCAGAGGTTATGCTGCAGGGAATAACGGGAGGAGGCTGCTGCCAAAGCAGTGCATTTATTAAGTAATGAAAGCTTGGTTGCTTACTCATTCCCTGGAGGTGCTGGGGTGCAGAGCTTTTGCATGGAACATCAAGAGATTAAAAACGGGTTTATTAAAAGCCCAAAGATAAGGCAGGAAAGGAGCTGGGGAGATGAGAGCGCTCTTTTGGAGTCTTCCATGAGGATGTTTGTTAAGGAAGGAGACACAGTCTCATCTGAAGGACAGTACCTTATTTCTTCTCCCATGGTCACATGCTTTGTTGCTCTTCATTTTGAAGACTAGGGTTGTGGTGCACTGAACTATACCAGTGTCAGTGTAACAGGATGACAAGCTCTGGGACCTTCCATGACAGTGCTGGTGGTGGGACTTGCCAAGACTCAGCCCTGGCAATTAAATTCTAGGAGGGGGGGATGAGCCCAAGGAAATGCTCCCAATAGGAATGTGTTCCCAAAATGTGACAGACCAGGAAAAAGCCAATATTTGCCATTTCAGGGTTGGAAACAAAAGCCAGAAAAAGACTGGCTGGTTTATTAGACTTCCACTAATGACTTTTCTGCCCCACCCCCTGTGTTGGTTATTATAGAGATTAAATCACAAGAACTCCTTTCTATTATTTAGCTGTAGAAAGGTAGCGTGGTCCAGTAGTTGGGGTGCTAGCTAGAAAGTAGGGTTCAGTTCATTGCTCGGACAAACTCTGGGGTAGGGGACATGGATTCTAGGGTGGGGGCAAGCTTGGGTCCTGGGAAATTCATTTTAAAATTAATTAATTTATGCAAATGAAGCACTTCTACGGAGGTGCATTGCTATTCTGTTCTCATACAACAGCCAGACTGGGAGGGTCTCAACTCCATTTTGGGACAATGGAAGCAATGGAAGGTTGAGAGTCCCTAAGCTGGGAAAGGGGTAAGGGGTAGGAAGGCTCTGCTAAGAAAATACTTTTAACCAGTCACCATGTCAGGCTATTATGCTATAAACGGAGAGAAGGCAAACCCTGGGAAAGGGCCAGGAGTTTTAGGCCAGGTCCCTAAGAACAGAAGCAAACGGGCAGTTTACTCCTGTGCTGGGCAATGTGTCTGAGCTGTGTTAGTTAGCACCATGTTATCATGTGGACTGCTTGCTATGGAAAGCCTCTGCATACTTGTTTGCTGTGGAGCAATGCAACATTGCTCCAAACCAGGGCAGTCCAAATCACCAAGGCTTCTGTGCTGACAGGGAGATAATGAAGTGCTAATGAGCATTTTTCCCAGAGCTGAACTAATTGCCCAATTTGATTCTGTTTTTAGAAAAGGGAACTTATTTACTAGGGGCGGGAAACCGGTAAAATCCGGTATCCGATAATGCCGGTACCGGGCGTACCGGCATTATCGGATTCGACCCGGTAATCCGGTCCGGGTACCGGATTCCGGGGTACCGGATTTTTTTTACATTGCAGCCATTTAAAAATGGCTGCAATGTAAAAAAACTTAAAGCCCCAGCAAAAAAGTTTTTTNGGGCCAGTGAGGGATCAGAGACAAGCAGAAGGCTCAGCCATATTAAGAGTATCAGAAGCTCCCACAAATGGAGATGTTGTAAATCAGTTACAATAAAGTAGAACTTGTTAGTATACTACTGTCTCCAAACATATGATTTACAGAGAACAGCACATGGTACCAGGAGTGGGCTGCAGATCAGCAAAGTGGTGGTGCAGTGTGAAAAAGCGAGTAAAAAGACTAACATGGAACAGCTGAGGATTCCAGGCATGCTAGACCTCTCCAATCATGCTGCAGACAGACAGCTGGAAAAGATTTAAACAGCAGTTTGACTTGTTCGTTGTGGAAAAAACAGATAAGAGGAAGGTAGCCCTTTTATTGAACCTTGCAGGCCCGTAAGCTGCTGATCTGTTTAATACCTTTTCACTAACTGCTGAAGAAAAATCCAAATATGATGTCGTGATAATGAAGTTTGAGGCATATTGTGTACCAAGTAAAAATGAGACTTTTGAGAGAGATGTTTTTCATACAAGAAAACAAAAGGAGGCGGAAACTTTTCGGAGCTTTGTGGCTGATCTGAGAAGGCTCAGCCAGACTTGTAATTTTGGAGTATTGGCTGACTCATTAATAAGGGATCAAATTGTTCTGGGCGTGCAGGATTGCAGAATAAGAGGCAGATTGCTAGAAATTAAAGATCTCACCTTGGGAAAAGCAATTGAAGTATGTCAAGCTGCTGAACTCACACAGCAGAGAGTGGACTTGGTGGAGGGAAAGCGCTGTGCTGAGTCAGTGGACAAGATTGTGGCCTCAGGGAGCCACAGCAGAGTGCAGAAAAAATCCTGGCCAAAGTCTAAAGTTGAACAAAGAGAACAGCAAACAAAAAGCTGCAGACAATGTGGTAGCGTGCATGCACCACAACAATGTCGGGCCGTTGGGAAAACTAGCAACAGGTGCAAAAAATGGGACATTTTGCTAGAGTTTGCAGAGAACAGCAGACTGCAAGAAAAAAACTAGAGTGTGCACACAGTGTTGCAGGAAGAAAGAGGTTCTGACTCCAGTGAGAAGGAGTTCTACATTAATGTTTTATAGAAACCAGTGTCTCCAAAGAATTGGAGACACTGTCTATTTTATTACTAGACCGTGTCTATTTTATTACTTTGTAAAGTGCCAGGTACACTGCTAGCGCTATATAAATGTTTGTTAATAATAATAATAATAATAATTGGAATATTACTTTGGAAACAAATCACAGTAGGATGAATTTTAAACTGGACACTGGAGCACAAACAAATGTGATCAATGAAAAGGTAGTAGCTGGGTTACAGAGAGCACCCAGCTCTAGGGACAAAAGAAAAGTGAAGTTGAGATCATATGGGGGGAAAATAATACATTCTGTTGGTACCTGTGAACTAGAAGTTAAGTGGGATAATAAGACACCACCACCCCCCAAATCAGTCTTTGTCATTGTATCTGAGATGATGAGCCACCCATTTGGGGTCTTCAAATATGTGAAGCGTTGGGTCTAATAAAAAAAATGTATTCCATTGGGGAGCAAGCAAATGGTAATATGGAAGATCATTTTACTGATGTTTTTGAGGGAATAGGAAAACTGAACATGGAATACAATATAAAATTAATTATACCAAATAGACCAACTATACATGCTCCTAGAAATGTTCCATTAGCATTGTGAAAAAAACTAAAAAGTGAACTGGATAAATTGGTTGACCTACAAATTATAGAAAAGGTTGAAGAGCCTACGGAGTGGGTTCACTCTTTGGTGATAGTACAAAAGAAGGATGGCTCTCTTTGTCTCAGTTTAGATCCCAAACAGTTAAATGAATATGTCAAAAGAGAACACTTTCCAATTCCCACTAGGGAAGAAATTTTGGGTGAGTTGGCAGGGGCAAAATCTTTTACTACATTGGATGCCTCCAGTGGATTTGGCAGGTGCCTCTCACAAAATGCAGAACACGCTTATGCACTTTTAAAACACCGTTTGGGAGATATTGTTTTTTTGCGATTACCATTTGGTTTGAAGTCATCTCCCGAAGTGTTCCATAGGAAAGTGCAGAAAATCTTAGAGGGTACTAAAGTGTATATTGATGATATCCTTATCTAGAGCAAGACCCTGGAAGAACACAATCAGAGGCTGCAGAGAGTATTGGAAAGGGCTAGGGCAGCAGGCCTCAAGCTAAACAAACAGAAATGCAAATTTCGAATGCAGGAGATAACCTACCTGGGGGAGAGGTTAACAGATCAAGGAGTCCAGGTAGACCCCACAAGAATACAGGCAATAATAAACATGCCAGCACCCACAGACAAAGAGGGGGTGCAAAAGTTTCTGAGAATGACAGATTTTGTGGGGAGATATATGCCTAATCTAGCTGAGTGTACTACTCATTTAAGATCATTGTTGGTGAAAAATGCAAAATGGACATGGGAAGGCTATCATCAGAAAGAGTTTGAAAAACTGAAAGAGCTGATACAAAAGGCTCCGGTACTGCGTTATTATGATAGCACACGTCTGACCAAGCTGTCTGCAGATGCCTCCAAAGAGGGCATTGGGGCAGCTCTGATGCAAAAATATGGAGACTACTAGAGGCCTGTAGCTTATGCATTTAGGGCTGTGACACAGGCAGAATGTAATTACGACAGATAGAAAAAGAGGCATTAGCTCTGGTGTTTGGGTGCAAGAAATTTCATATTTTTATTTATGGCAGACTAGTTGAGGCTGAAACAGATCACAAGCCTCTTGTTTCAATTGCAAAAAAAGGGGCTGTATGATACTCCTCCTAGGCTGCAGAGGCTTTTTTTTTCAATTACACTTGTATGATCTGAACCTTCAATACAAGCCAGGTAAAAATCTTGTAGTAGCTGATACCCTGTCTAGAGCGTATGATAGGACAGTTACTAGGCAGGAGATAGAAGCTGATATAATTCATGTAAACAATCAGGAAAATGTATCCAGTCTCAGATGCAATGTGGGCAAAGATGGCAGAAGCAACTGCACGTGATGGGACTTTGCAGAAAATTATCAGGGCTATTATAGATGGGTGGCCTGGTGGTTATATCCCAGCACTGTACAACCATTACAAAGCAGAACTGTCAGTGCTGGATGGTATCTTACTGAAAGGGAAGAGTATGCAAAGCGATATGCTTGCAAGACTGTATGAAGGGCACTTGGGCATTGAGAAGTGCAAACGGAGGGCCAGAGATGTTTGGTTTTGATCACAAATGAACAGTGAGATAGAAACACTTGTGCGAGGGTGTTTGGTTTGCCAGAAGTACAGGTCATGCCAACCTAAACAACCTATGCTGGTGCTCAAAGAGCCTGTAGCCGCTTGGACAAAAGTAGGAATAGATCTGTTTGTGTATGCAGGAAAACAATATGTATTAATTGTGGACTATTTTTCTCACTTTCCAGAGGTTGCCTTACTAACAAGTACCACAGCTTCTCAGGTCATTGATAAAATTAAATCTATTTTTGCCAGGCATGGCATACCGGATAATGGTCCTCAGTTTGCTTGTCAGGAATTCAAGAATTTTTCACAGGTATATGGGTTTTGCCATATCACCTCAAGCCCCACATATCCACAGTGTAATGGCCTTGTGGAAAATGGGGTAAAAATTGTCAAGAAACTGCTAAGAAAGGCACAGGAGACAGGCACTGACCCATTTTTAGCTTTACTGAACTATAGGGCAGCACCATTGGAGCATGGAAAAGCTCCTGCTGAGCTTCTCTTTGGAAGACGTATTCGAACTAGGTTGCCTTGTTTATTAGTGAGTGAGCGAGATGGACAATCTGAGGTACACTTACAGAAAGAATGTATGAAACAAAAGCAAAAGGCTTATTATGATACGGGCTCCAGAGAATTGACACCATTGCAGCCAAATGACCAGGTGCTCATTTATGATGGCGCAGCATGGACACAGAAAGCTAACCTCCTCCTTGCTGGCCTCCATCGCTCTCACCTGTCCCCCCTTATCGCAATCCAAAACTCTGCTGCCAAGGTCATTCACTCTGCCCGTCGCTTCGACCATGTGCAGCCTCTCCTCTTCTCGCTTCACTGGCTCCCCCTTCCTGAACGTATCCTGTTTAAACTCCTGGTACTCACGTTCAAAACACTCCACAACCAAGCTCCCCCTTACCTTTCAGACCTAATCTCCCTACGCACTCCTGCACGTGCTCTCCGCTCTTCCTCTGTCCCCTCACTGTCCCTCGTTTCTCCTGCTCACCTAACCGCCTTCAACCTTTCTCCCTCGCTGCCCCTCATGCCTGGAACTCCCTCCCTACCCACATCCGCCTTGCCCCCTCCCTCTGCTCCTTCAAATCCCTCCTCAAGACCCACTTTTTCCTCACCGCCTTTCCCAATGCCTGCTAGTCGTTCCCCATATACTTACTGTNTGAATGTTTGTTTGTCTTCTCCCATGTCTCTCCCACTGTCCCCTCTCCCTGTCTCCCCCTCCTTGTCTTTTAGATTGTAAGCCACAGGCAAGGACCGGGTCTATTTCTATGTTCTGTACAGTGCCAGGCACATGGGTGGCACTATATAAATGTTTATAATAATAATAATAATAATAAGGTCATCACAGAACAAGCTCCACCGTCCTATCTGGTAAAAACAACGGATGGTCAAGCATACAGAAGAAACAGACGACACCTTCAACTCATTGCGAGACATAATGAGGAGTATAAACCTGAGACATGGCAACTGGCACAAATGAATACAGGACCACTACAATCTGAACAAAGGAAGAGTGAACTGATGTGAATGCCAGAATACCAGGAATAAAGTCAGTCACAGGATGAACAAATACTACGTAGATCTACAAGATTGCGCAAAACACCACGGAGACTGATTGAAGACTGCTGAAATGATGCAGGACTGAAATGTGGAGGGTGTTTATCTGCATATTCATCATGTTATTTCGTTAGAGTGTGTTATGTTTTGTTCTGGGATGTTAGTAAAAAAAAAGGGGGAGGGGTAGATGTGAGGGTAAGACTCCTTTAAGAGAGGACTGGAAGAGCAACCACAAGGATAGAAGAAGAAGGGGCGGGGCAAGTGAGGGATCAGAGACAAGCAGAAGGAACAGCCATGTTAAGAGTATCAGAAGCGCCTACAAATGGAGATTTATTTATTTATTTAACGCATTTTTACCCCGCCCCTCCTGCACACAGCTTGGGGCGGCTTCCAACAATAAAAACATTGAACAATATATAAAAACAGTTTAAAACAATCGAAGTTAAATACTCTTTCAAACAGGGCCCCAAGAAATACTTGCAATGTTAAAACCATAAAACAAGGGGGGTGGGAGGAGAAAGCCCTAACCCCCCCTTCCCCCCTCCCCAAAGGCCTGGGTAAACAGCCAGGTCTTGCAATACCACCAGAATGTCAACAGGCTTGGGGAGATGTTGTAAATCAGTTATAATAAAGTAGAACTTGTTAGTATACTACCGTTTCCAAACATACGATTTACAGAACAGCACAGGGTCCACTCCCTCCAGTACCACCATTCCTGGGGAACCCTTTAATAAAGTCCCGAGGAAGGGAAGTTGTGCCCCCATAATAAGTTCATGCTGCCCCCACCCCATAACCAGTTCATTTGCACCCCTGTCCCCATATAATCAATTCACGCTGCCCCCCACCTATAACTATTTAATTTGTGCTCCTGGGGCAGCGTGAATTAATTATATGGAGAGGGGGGGGAAATGAACTGGTTATGGGGTGCGGGTTTAAAGACAGTATTCCTGTTATCAATAACTTCATTAAGAAAAGTTAGTGAAATAGCAGCCATAACAATCTCAGAACCATATTTGCAGATTTATTTTCCAAGATAGAATAGATATTGCTTTACGTCCTAAATTCCTGCCTAAGATAATATAAGTAAGACAGTTGTGAGAATGTGACCCTTTTTACACGGGCCTCTCCCAGCCATGAACACACAGATCTCTGTGTGTTCATGGGTGGGGGAGCCCTGTGTGAACGATGTGGTGCACGCATCCATGGTGAGTGGGGGTGCAAGCGCACCTGCCTAACACACATCCCCACATACACCCCACTCGTCCCCATGCACGGAGCAACCGGGGGAAACAGTGGTTACTCCGTGGGTGTGGATGAGTGGGAGGTGAGTGGGGATGCACGTGCAGCCGTGTGCATGCCTCGTCCATGCACTGGCACACCCATGGACCCCTCCACCCGGCGGAGTCATGTAAAAACAGCATGTGAGGAGCCACTCAAAGAAGAACAGAAGGTTGCTACCTTGTAAACAAGGTTCTTTGAGATGGCTCCAAACATTCTCACAACACCCACCTTTCCAGCCCGCATGGAATTTTTTCCTTATATTTCTAGAAAGGGTTGAAAGAAACTGTTATTCTGAGGGGGAGAGTCAGTGCTTTTTATACTAGAGGAGATGGAGACCATCATGCAGTCTATTATTTGGATAGGATGAGCGTGCACAACCCAGTTGTGAGTATGTTGGGAACCATCTTGAAAAACCTTCTTTACAAGGTAGCAACCTTCTGATCAGCAGTGGAGAGGAGCTGTTTGTAAAGAAACAGCCTTATCTCCCAGCCTAATCAGTGTCCCTGTGTCCCGCTGCTGCTGGAGCGCTACTAGGAGGGAGAGGAAGGTGAGGGATGGGGACAGGAGCCAGGGAGGGGAGGAAGAACAACTTATTGGGGGGAAGCTGGCTGCAGCCTGCTACCTAGCCATGCAACTGCGGGGCCCCAGCTAGCCGCAGCTGTGCCGGTTCCGGTCCCAGCAAGCTGTGCTGACTCCGCTTTGCCTGGGTGGGGGGCAAGGTGAGGGCAGGGCCGGGGGGGGGCAGGTATGCTTGCCTTCCAGCACAGTGCACATGCCAGGGGAGACTGCAATAGTCAGTATTTACAGAGTTCCGCTTCCCCTGCTCTCCGACAGGGGAGAGGAGCTCAAGTTGTGCTCAAGACCACCACCATCCCGACTCGGCTGTGCGGGGGGGTCTGGGAGCTACCGCGCAGACATAGTCTGGCCCGGTCACCTGTGTGCAGTGCCCAGGTAAGACTTTTAGCCCTGGGCTATCCCTGCAATGAAATAGTGCCCCCTGCGGCACTATTTCATTGCAAGGTTTCCTTTATGCGGGATGGACGGCACTTCTAGCTGCCCATTCCGCATAAAGGGAGAACGCCTCCCTTTTGTCCTCCCAAGACTTCCTTAGGAAGCCTTCAGGAGGGGTGGGGTGTGAGTCACTGGTTGTGTGTGCACGCGCGCACAGACAACTGGTGAGAATGTCGGCGCCATCGAAGAACCTTGTTGGAAGGCATGGACCTTGAAGGTTGCTACCTCGCTAAACAAGGTTCTTCGAGTTGGCTCTGCACTTTCACCACAGTGCATGGTTTGTTTTTTTAAGTGTCACTGTTGGCCGGGGCTCGGGGGAGCAGCGAGTCCGGCTCCTGGGGGGCCACGGCTAGCAGGGGCATTGCCCCATATTCCCTAGGGGCCGCACCGCCACTGCCAACAGGTCACCATGCTATCCATTCCCTGTGGGTCATCCCCAGGCTCCTGACAGTAAAGGTTTTTGTTCCCCAATCCTATCTTGTAAAGGGTTTTGTTCCTCAATCCTAGCTGCTAATGGAACTATCTTCCAGAAACTTGTCCAACCCTCTTTTAAACTCAGCTATACTGCTGGCCTTGACCACCTCCCCTGGCAGTAAATTCCACAACCTAATTGTAAGCTGAGTGAAAAAATACTTTCTTTTGTCTGTTTTTACTCTGCCACCTGTGAGTTTCATGGAGTGTCCCCTAGTTTTAGTACTAGTTGAGAGGGTAAATAACCGTTCCCTGTTTACAAGTTCCACACCACTCATGATTTTATAGACCTCTATCATATCTCTTCTCAGCCGTCTCTTTTCCAAGCTGAAGAGCCCCAACCTATCAAGCCTCTCCTCATACAGGTGCTGTTCCATACCCTGGATCATTTTTGTTGCCCTTCTTTGTACATTTTCTAGTTCCGCTATGTCTTATTTGAGATGGGGCGACCAGAACTGCACACAATATTCAAGGTGCAGTCCCACCATTGATTTGTATAGAGCCATTATGACATCCAGAGTTTTATTCTCTATTCTGTTGCGAATAATTCCTAACATTCTATTTACTTTTTTGACTGCTGTGGCACACTGGGCTGAGGATTTCAGTGTATTATCCACAATCACTCCCAGATCCTTTTCCTGAGTTGTAACTCCTAGCTTAGTACCCAGCATTGTGTACTCATCATTTGGATTATTTTTCCCTAAGTGCATCACTTTGCACTTGTCCACATTAAATCTCATCTGCCATTTAGATGCCCAGGCACCCAGTCTTGTAAGATCTTGCTGCAGCTCCTCACAGTCTGCTTGTGTTCAGACTACTCTGAATAACTTAGGGCGTTTATAGACGAGACAAGAAAGGAGGCTGATCCTTTGATCAGCCGCCTTTCTTTGCGCTCGTCTAAACATTGAGGCAGGATCTTACCCCGCGTCTGACCGGGCAGGCGATCCTGCCCCCTCAGATGTGGATCCCCGAAGTGTCGGCTTCACGCCGCATTTCCGGGTTCCCTGGGCGAGTGCGCATGCACAGAAGGGTGCGCATGCGCACAAAGACTCTGTGCCGTGTCTGAACATCAGACACGACATACAGAGAAAGGCTGGGGGGAAATGCCGGCATTTAACGATCCCGCTTGTAAGCGGGATCGTCTATAAACGCCCTTGGTGTCATCTGCAAATTTGATCACCTCACTCTTAACACCCTTTTCTAGATAATTCATGAATACATTGAAAAGAACTGGTCCCAGTACAGCTCCTTGGGGCACACCACTTTTTACATCCCTTAGAAAGTGGCACAAACCTACTTTCTAAGTGTTGTGTAAATCCTTGATGGTTCCCCCTGTTCTCACCCACCTGATGCAAGGAATCAGCCACTGAAATGCAGGCAAATCACTAACTGTGTGAATGCATTAATATTTCCCAAGGCAAACACAAATTAAGGAAGTAGCAGCAAGTTTGCAAGAAGAAAGGGTGTTGTACGAATGAGCCCCATTTCTCCGAACCTCCTGTTCACACAATACCTCCTGATGGGGGAAGCCAGCACAGGCTGCACTTCATGTTGGCTACCCATGCTGGGAGAATGGACGTGTGAACAAACACTTAGACTGCTTTCTCACGTGTGTTTATATGCACCCATCGGTGCCGCGGGGAAGTCCAGGACTCAAAAGACACACAGCTTCCATCTCGTGAGAAGGGTGAAAATGCGGATCTTTGCTGGCAAACATGCCCGTCCAGCAAGGTACTCTGCCAGATGCACATTTGGCAGCAAAGTATTTTTTTAACTCAGTGCACAATTAAGTTGTGGATTCTGTTGCCAGAAGATGTGGTCAAGGCCAATAGTATATCTGGGCTTAAGAAAGGATTGGACAGGTTTCTGGGGGATAGGTCCATTAGCAGCTATTTGACAGGTAGGTTTGGGGAATGTTGTAACCTCTTATTGTGAGAAGCTGGGAGTGAACAGCAGGGAATGGATTGCCCCTCAGTGACCTGTTGGATACTTCAAGCAACCGAGATTGGCCACTGTCAGATACAGGTACTGGGCTCGATGGGCCATTGGTCTGACCCAGTGTGGCACTTCTTGTGTTCACCCCTCTTTAGCTGCGCCAATATCCCTCAAATGCTTCTAAAACAGCAGATTCAGGGGAGTGCAGTGCTGCCTGACACTGAATCTCTGTGGTTAAAATATCTGATGGCTTGCATGAGTAGGATTAATCTTCCCCAGTTCTAAACCAGTTCTACCAATATTATTTTATGAATTTCTGGCTACAAATATTGTTAATTAGGACTAGGATCTGCTGCTGCTATTCACAGAGAGGTATTCCCCATGAAGCCAATGGAACTACTTGTGGAGTAAGCGACTTTTCAGCAAGAGTAAATTATCAGAATTGAGCTCTAATCATGTCCCTTGTGGATTAACAAAAGGCTCACAAGAGGCTTTTGATTTTCTTCAAATGTCAGTTGTTTATCAACCTGCCAAATAGTTTGGAGGAATAATTCTTAGGTCATGAGTTTTTCATGAGCAGTTTGCTTCAGCGATTTGTAACTTGCTTTTAATTGTTTGTGTTGTGACTGGTCACTTAAGCCTAAGTGGTATTTTTTGCTCTCTTATCAGAAGGCTGAAACATAGGAAAAAATCAAATAAGGAATAATACACTTCCCAATATGAATTTTGAGATGAATAATCATCTGTGCTTGAGTGCGTGAGATGTTTGGAGCTAGCAAGTATTGGCTCCACTCATTTTCCAAATGCTCACAACTAGCAAAAGGGTACCAACCTATCAAAGCCAGTCAGACTCAGCACTTTTACTAGCAAATATATTAACCGGTCAGGAATGCTTGTTTTGTTATTTTGAGTGCTGTACTCAGCATAGCGATAAGCAGTGAGTGGAGTAACAACAATCCAAACTGAAGGCGGGCAGCTCCACCCCTTGAAACCAAAGCCCCACCCCTCACTTCACCACAGTTCTTAAAAACCATTTAAAAAAGCCAATATTTAAAAAATGAAACCAGACACATAACATTCCCTCACGTAGGCTGGATTTGAATTCCAGACATTTAAATGCCCTATTCTAAGCTCTATTGTTTGAGCTACAGAAGCAACACCTGGATGTCCTTTTAACTTCATCCACTAAAGAAGGGCTTGCCCAGTGATTTAACAGCTGTTCATTAAGATGCTGCTGTGGACCCACTCCTGCAGCCACCGACAGCCCTCCAAAGCAACTCATACATACAAGCAGCCATTACCCCTTTAAGAGCTCCCGGTAAGGCTGGGCGTGGGACAGGGAGGCAGTGGGACCACCGATCTGTCCACTACCATGGGTGGGTACTCCAAATTAAATGGGCCAGGGATGTGTGGGCACCTGTCCCCATGCATCATTTCACCTTCCTTCCCCCACACGGTGCAATCCAGCTTTTCCTCCGATATTCTGTGAGTGGTCATGAGAGCACGCGTCCACCCACACCACCTTCAAACGAGCACTCTCGGGTACTTGATGTACCCTCGATTACCACCCCACTCTTAAACACAACGTCTCCCCCTCTGTGGCCCCTGCCATGGGTGAGGGGGACCAAAATCCTTCCGGACTGAGTAAGGATGAGGGCACCTGCCGACAGGGGACCGTACCTGGACTTGCGGTGCCAACAAGTGGAAGCGCTCCATGCATGGTACTGTATCATTTAAAAACACCCTAACATCCCCTATACTCACTATGCTCTTGTACCACCTCTCTCTTAGCTTATTTAGAGATTAGGGTAACACCCCTTAGTATGAAATGAGGTTTATAGGAGGCACCGTCATAAGCAAGATAAACTCAGAGCTGTCTCAAGATACCCAAGCTCTGGAGGAGGGGAGTTTCTGTCTGTGCAGAGCTGGCACAGCCACTAAAGTTCAGGAGTAGACAGTTCCCATCTCCCCGAAAGCCAGGGGTTACCTCTGCCTCCCCACCAGTTATATGCCCATGATGACAGTGGGCACAATACTGTCAGAGATTCTCTCTTTCAGAGGAGGGACAAAACTGAGGGCTTGTTCCCATAAGCAAGGTTAGTAATTCCATTCTGGAGTTACTACTACTCTTTATCTCTTCTCCCACAAATAGGTGGAGCCAGGGATAAATAGTTCTTCCCTCCCCCTTATCTTCCTCTTAAGCATTGCCGACGCACTGAAGAAGACAGGACACAGCACTGGGTTTTTAACGGCCACACGCTTTAGTCAACTGAATTATAATTAAATTAGGTGGGGATAATCGCCTATTGGGATATGGGTCGAGCACTTAAACTTTGTCAACCAAACATGAAACTCAGGGGTGGTTTCGATGTACCCTCGATTACCACCCCACTCTTGAACATAACGTCTTCCCCTCTGTGGCCCCTGCCATGAGTGTGGGGGACCAAAATCCTTCTGGACTGAGTAAGGATGAGGGCACCTGCCGACAGGGGACCGTACCTGGACTCGCGGTGCCAACAAGTGGAAGCACTCCATCTGGAAGCGAGAGAGGGCATCGGCTACACCATTGTCAATACCAGGAACGTGCCTGGCTTGAAAGAGGATGCTGAATTTAAAACAGGTGAGCACGAAAGCCCTCACTAGCTTCATAACCCTCAGGGACCGGGACGATTGGGTGTTAATGATGTGGACAACGTCTTGGTTGTCACACCAGAACAATACTGAGTGGTTCGCGAGCTTGTTTGGCCAAAGATGAACAGTCAGCACAATGGAAAGAATTCGAGGAAGGTGAGGTTCCTGGTGATCCCAGGTAACTCCATTCGGGTGGCCAGGGTGCCACCGCCCACCTATTCCTAAAGAACAACCCAAATCCAAAACCACTGGCCACATTGGAGTGGAACTGGAGCTCTGCTTCCAACAAGAGCTGTTCTCTCCAAAAACTGATCCGTTGAAATTTGCTAGAAAGGCGGCCCAGGTCTTGAGATCCTCCTTCATCTCCTTGGTGAGCCTAATATGGTTTTGGGTGTGTATGTGTGGATTACCCGTAAACTTAACATAGAGGCGGGACAGGAAGGCTTGCCCCGGGGCCACCACCCTACATGTGAAATTAAGGCTACCAAGTAATGACTGGAGGTGGCGAACCGTAACCTTCGCCGCTGCCAGTCATTCATCCACGTTGGCCCGAAGGGATTCCAACTTATTCTGGGGCAGGTGGGAAATGGCTGCGACCGTGTCCAGCTCAATCCCGAGATTGCGGCAGCTTTCTTCTTATCCTTCCCCATCTGCGCGGGGGAAGGTACTTTAAACACCTACCTGGATCGAGGCCTTGTGAAAGGTGCAGCAGCGGCTCCCACCGCTGCCATTTTCTGTCCTGCTCCAGCCGCAAGTGGGGCTGGAACCGCACTGCTTCACTTACCATGGGCCCTGCCCTTCGTGCGAAGCCCACGTGTCTAGCGCCGGCCTATCAGCACACCCGGGGTTGCCTAGCAACCCCGGCCAGGTTCTACTTCTTGCCGGCCGTGCAGCCGCTCTTGTCCCACCTCGGGGCTCCATTGCAGCCCCAAGGTGGGAAACAGCGCAGCAGTCCTGCCCCCCTCCTAGGCAGGCACGGCAAGGGGCCTCCCGCCACCCACCCCCACCGCGGGGGAATGGGGGGGGGAGGCAGAGGCAATTAGTACTATCACAAACAATGTGCCTAAATTTTCGTGGTTGCTTCCATTACATACAATGTTCTTCAGTTCATTCTTTGAAGTATTGTTCTGTACTGTGAAAATGTTACCACATCCCACCTGAGAAGTGGCAGCATGTCAGCAGAGTCAGAGTGTAATGTAATTTTTGTGTATACAGAGTCTAAGGCAGTTTTGAATTGTCCAGGATGGAATGGCACTTTAGGATCATAATGTTATTATTATTATGATTAATAATAATAATAATAATAATTATTATTATTATTATTATTATTATTATTATTATTTTATTTTATTTAGTGTTAGAGAATCTGTCTTTGCCAAATGTAGCAAGTGTAAAGATATAGGGTTTGTTGTGTTGGCCCCGAATATAGGCAATAGACACAGGGTAGTACCTCCAATTGGTGGAGGTACGCAAACTTTCTGACCTCATCAGGCAAGTCTCTGTTTTGCTCTGTTGCTTCAGACATTACAATAATTTGTAAATCCTATCACTGTCTAGAGTTACAGATAACTCAGTTATTATATTTGTCTGTGTACTCATATCCTCACCACATGGACCAACCAGCCATCATTCTTGATGTAACTAAGCCAAGCGCGTGCACCTGGGACCTCACATCCTCGTGAATGTTACACTCCTTGTCTCTCCCTCTGTTTCCCTTTCTTCGTCTCCCC
>QEPC01005447.1:3525280-3609332 GCA_003113815.1 Sphenodon punctatus
GGGAGGGGGAAGGAATTCATTTATTTCATTGAGTTCAATGGGGACACAGCGCCCCATTGAACTCAATGAAATAAATCCGGTACCGGTATACCGGATTTAATCCGGGAATCCGGTTTTTGTAGAACCGGTAACCGGTAAATCCGGTAGCTGGTAATGGGCCCGGGGTCCCACCTCTAATAATAATATTTACTATCAGTAGCTACTCAATTATTGTATTTCCCCTTTTGTATTGCCATCTCCTCTCTACCCCATGCTCCACTTCCCCTCCCCGCCCTCTGTGTTCAGTGGGCACATCCCCTACCACTGTATTTGCTTTGCTTTGCTTTGTTTCTTCATTTTGTAACCCCAGACTTGCCTGATGAAGGACCCTGTGAGGACTGAAAGCTTGCACCTCCACCAACTGGAGTTGGTTCAATAAATGCAGTGAGGACTTATATACTGCATCCTTCATTGCCTCCGATATTGAGAGTACTATTAAGAAATAAAACATCTTTGAACAGCTAACCAAGCTCTGGAAATAAATGGGGATGTTTTGATTTTACCTGTGACAATACACAAATCTGGAATTTTCTGATTCAGAAACGTTTTGAGTCTGGAAATTAAACTGTCAGAGCTGAAAAGTATGGGACTGTGAGGTCCAAGAAGTGTTTAATCAAAGTGTTGGGTTCCTTCTCCAAAGGGGCAGGAGACAGATTGTCCTTTAAGGATGAAACTCTGCAAAATGTAATTGCAGCACAAAGAGTGAGGGAGTGCAGGGGACAAGGAACAGATAGACAAATAGAAGGGCACAAGGTAAAAAAGGGATTGCTTTACAGTCCAGGATTGGGGAATCTTTTCCCTCCCATAGGCTAGTTTGTACAGCTTCTATGGGCTGGATAGGAGTTGGGGCAGGGGTGCTTAAGGGATGTGTTTAGGATGGGGGAAGGAATGCTGGGGGTCAGCTCTTGGATCTATGGATCCATTCCCTGTTCTTGAATGTATTCCCTCATCTCTGCCCTCTTACCCTGAGGACACTCTTTCAGTGCTTGAGGGGAATAAAGACTGAATCCATGGGCCAGATCCAGGAATAAGGCTGTGCATGAGGTCAGATATTTGTGTTTGTGATTTTAGTATTTGAATTTATTTGTATTTGTAGTTGTATCATTGCCTGTGTCCACTGCATTTTCCCCATCATTGCCATTGTAGAATTTGAAGAATAATAATTTTTATTGAGGCATCCAGCTTTCTCCATAGCCGATTCACAACAAACAAAACACATACCAAGACCTAAGGGTCTTATACATCGAGATAGATACATTGGTACCATGTAGATAGCAAATCAAAATAGTGGTTCCGATCAGCATCCAACGGTTTCAAGACCTAAATACGCTCTAATGGTCGCAACCCTCCATACAGTATCATGCAGTCCATTTATTGCAGCTTCCGCCTTATCTCAGTACCGATACAAGAGTTTGATAAGTCAATAATTCATGAAACGTACCAAAACAGGCAATATGCCAAACTTATAGCCTCCTATATTATTGCCATCATGTCATAGTATCCCTATTTACCACTGTATACCACTAATATTAAAATACAAGGCACAAAAACAGAATATATAATTAAATACTGGGCACTCAGTCTTGCCCTCTATCAAACACCATGCATCTATAATCCGAGAACATTCAGCAAGCCAACCTCAGGCTGAAATGAGGTTTAATATATAATCCTCTGGATAGTCTATGCTACCCGATGGTGGGCAGTAACCAGTAACCGAACCAAAAAGATGCTAAGTAACTACCTACCCACTAAGCTTTGGGGGAGATGTATTACTTAGGGATTGTCGAAGAGTCTCAAACTGCGACCCTATCAATTTTCTTTTCTTTATGGGCAATCCGACAAATGTTGCCATTGCCGTTATATTTTCCACCAATGACAGTTTTTAAAAAAAATTAAGTTTATCAGCCTCCTTTATCCCTTTCTCTTTCCAAGAAGGGAGCAACCCATGTGTCCCTCAGTGTATGATAATACAGGCACCTTAGAATGAAGTGTTCAACTGTTTCAATTTCCTGCAAAGAACAGGTACAATAACAGAGGTTGTACCGTACTTTATTGTACCGATCTTCTGAGACCTCAGTCTCAATTAAGCCAAGTCGGAGGAGCGTATAATTTCTTCTCAAAGTTTTGTTAGCAAGCATATCCAAGTATGGTTCTACGCAGATATAGGTTTTTATTATCCCGTATTCTGGTGATACTTTCCATTTCTTAATGGTAGCAAGATCTTGTTGTTCCACCATTTCCCGAAATCTCAGAACTAACTCCTTTTTGATATATTGGCTAGATTTTCCCTGAAAATATAAGAAGGAAAAACTGAGCCTACTTAACAAGAACCCCAAATACTTTGCCCATGGATACAACCTGGGCCCAGAGTGAGCTAGTTCTTCAATAGCACACTGCACCGAGAGCGTCATCTGTTGTTGACTCAGCAGCCTTGTCCAAAAACCCAACAAGGCCTTTTTTCCAAAATGGTCAGTTGAAAGCATCCCGGTTTCTGCCCTCAGGATTGCACCGGGAATGCTGCTACCCATCTTAAGTAACCTACCCAGGCTCTGGTTCTGTACTCTTTCGAGTACAGTAATAGCTGGATAGGGAATAACTTCTAATCCATAAATTAGCACAGGCTGAATTTTGTGACAGAAAGTTTGTAATACTGTGGAAATAGGCACACCATAGGAGGCAAGTGCTGCTTTCAAAAGACTGCCTGCTTTCAAAAGACCACCCATTAGCCTGGGTGGCTCTTTTTTTTAAATGAGCTGCCCAGGCCCCTCTGGAGGTAAAAGTGATACCCAAGTAAGTGACAGAACGAACTGATTTGAAGGAATATCCCTCTATTTTCCATTCTGAAGATGCTACCTTACTTCCTACTGGTATTATATTAGATTTCCCGACATTGATTGCAAGGCCATTAGTATGGCAATAATTCATTAATTCTCTCAGGGAATGTTCTAGTCCTTTACTGGTCTGAGAAAATAGGACCAGATCATCAGCATATTGTAGAGCATGAATAGTCTCTTTTTGAATTTTGGGAGGGTGAGAGCCAGGCTTCCTTATGGACTCCACCAAATCTGCCACATATAAATTGAACAATAGGGGGACCATAACACAACCTTGGCGAACCCCTCTGTTGATGTGAATGGGTGCACTCAACTTATTACACACTCCACTTTTCACCCTCGCCATATTGTTGCTGTACAGTTGGATCACCAGTGAAAGTAGCTTGGCATCCATACCCATAGCTTTGAGCTTAGCCCATAATCTTTCCCGAGGAATAGAGTCAAATGCCTTGGTGAAGTCTATAAAGGCTAAGTAAAACTTTCCCCTCCTTATAGTTACATATTTCGCAATCAAGTTTGATACTATAAAACAGCAGTCCATGGTAGATCGATTTGCCCGGAAACCAAATTGCTCTTTGGGGATTTTATCATTGGTCTCTGCCCAATTCTGCAGATGCTGGAGAATCTTAGTAGCATACAGCTTACTGGGGACTGACAAGAGACTTATGGGTGGTAACTTGCCGGATCCATATGGTGTCCCTTTTTATAAATTGGGATAATCCAACTGGACCCCCAAGCAGCTGGAATTTTACCCTCTTCAGTTATCTTATTAAAGAGTCTTGTCAGAATTTCAGCCCACCAGTTTGGGGCAGCTTGGAGCAGTTCCATTTTCACCAGGTCAGGGCCTGGTGCTTTATTCTGTTTTAATGCCCTTATCACCTCTTTCAAATCAGTCTCCTGAAAGTTTATCTCTATAGTCAATTGGCTGGGCTGGCTATCAGCATTCCTGTTTAAATCTGAACTGTCTAGACACTTTTCCTCATACAGGGTTCCAAACAACTCCTCCCACAAGGCAGTCACCAGGTACTACCCTGGACCATTGATTTGGCTTTATAATCCTATTAAGAATTTTCCAGTAGAGACTAAGATCTCCCGTCCTACTGGCTACCAGCAAGATGGCCCATATTTTGTTATAGTATGCCATCTTTTTGGTTCTTAAGAGGCATTTGTATTTTTTCCTCAAGTCTGTATAGGGGGTGGTGGGGTGGGCCTCCTTCTTGCTAAATCCTGTCAGTTCCAACCAATTTCTCCTCCCCCCTCTCTCTCCTTCCATACCTTTGAGACTCACTCCGTGCGCCTCTACTCCCCCCTCCATCTACGTGTTGCTGTCATCTACCGTCCCCCTGGTCCTCTCTCCTCCTTTCTTTCTGACTTTGAGTCCTGGCTCACTTTCTTCCTCTCTGTTGATATCCCCACTCTCATCCTTGGTGACTTCAACATTCATGTTGATGACCCATCTCAGCCCTCAGTCTCTCGCTTCCTCTCCCTAGCCTCCTCCTTCAACCTCCACCTTTGGACCAACTCCCCCACCCATACTAATGGCCATTCTCTTGATCTTGTCCTCTCTAGAAACTGCTCTGTCGCTGATCTCTCCTTCGATCCTCATCCTATATCAGACCACTTCCTTGCCTCTTTCAACATTTCCCACTGTCCCCCCTCCTCTTCCCCTTCTCTACGCCCCTTCCGTGACCTTCAAGCTATTGATCCCCTGGACTTTGCCTCCTCTCTCTCTCCCCTTCTTCCTACAGTCTTCTCTTCCTCCTCCCCTGACTCCGCTGTCTCTGCTCTCAACGCCTCTCTCTCCTCCACACTTGACTCCCATGCCCCTCTCTCTTCCCGCCCTGCCTTCTCCCACAACCCCCGTCCTTGGCTCACCCCTAGTATCCGCCACCTCCGTTCTTGCACTCGTGCTGCTGAACGACTCTGGCGCAAATCCCATTCTCACGCTGACTTCCTTCACTTCAAATTCTGTCTCTCCACCCTTACTTCTGCTATCTCCCTTGCTAGACAACACTACTATGCCTCCCGCATTGAGTCCTGTTCTCGGGACCCTCGCCGCCTGTTCTCTACCTTTGACTCCCTCCTCAAGCCTCCCTGTCCTCCCCCTCCTTCTTCCCTTTCTGCTCAGGATCTTGCCTCCTTCTTCACCTCCAAGATAGACAAGATCCGCCTCGACATCGCTTCCCACTCCTCTCTTCCCACTCCCACCCCTCTCCCTCCTCCCCCTCCTTCTCTCATGTCCTCCTTCTCCCCTGCCTCCCTTAAGGAAATCTCCTCTCTGCTCTCCTCCTCCAACCCTTCCACTTGCCCCCTTGATCCCATTCCTTCCCGCCTCCTCACCTCCATTACTCCCACTGTCGCCCCTTCCTTCCTGCACATCATCAACCTCTCCCTCTCTACTGGCTCTTTCCCTTCTGCCTTCAAACATGCCACAGTCTCTCCTATTCTCAAAAAGTCCACTCTTGACCCCTCTGACCCTTCTAGCTATCGTCCTGTCTCACTCCTTCCTTTTGCTTCCAAGCTGCTTGAACGTGTTGTCTACTCCCGCTGCCTTGACTTCCTATCCTCCAACTCCTCCCTTGACCCCCTCCAATCTGGCTTCCGCCCCCTTCATTCTACTGAAACTGCTCTCGCTAAGATCACCAACGATCTTCTGGTGGCTAAATCTAAACGTCTCTATTCCATTCTTGTCCTCCTTGATCTCTCTGCTGCCTTCGATACTGTTGACCACTCACTCTTGCTGGATTCCCTTCACTCCCTTGGCTTTTGTGGCTCTGTCCATAACTGGTTCTCCTCCTACCTCTCTGACCGCTCCTTTAATGTGTCTCTCTCCAACTCCGCCTCCTCCTCCTTCCCCCTCTCAGTTGGTGTTCCTCAAGGCTCTGTTCTTGGCCCTCTCCTCTTCTCGATCTATACCTCATCCTTAGGCAAACTCATTGCCTCCCATGGCTTCCAATACCACCTCTATGCTGATGACACTCAACTCTATCTCTCTACTCCCTCTCTCTCTCCCTCTGTTCAAGCTCGTCTCATCAACTGTCTCTCTGACATCTCTACCTGGATGTCTCAACGTCAACTCAAACTCAACATGGCTAAAACTGAACTCCTTATCTTCCCCCCTCATCCTTCCTCTCCTTCCTCACTGTCAATAACTATTGATGGAGTCACCATCCTGCCTGTCCCCCAAGCCCGTAGCCTAGGCTTCATCTTTGACTCAGCCCTTTCTTTTAAACCCTACATTGACTCTGTTGCTAAATCCTGTCGCTTCTCCCTCCATAACATTGCTAAGATTCGCCCTTTTCTCTCTGTCTCGTCTGCCAAAACTCTTGTTCATGCTCTGGTCATCTCTCGCCTCGATTACTGTAACCTCCTTCTCACTGGCCTTCCCCGGTCTCACCTTTCTCCCCTCATCTCTGTCCAAAACTCTGCTGCCAGGGTCATCTACCTCGCCAGTCGCTTCGACCATGTGCAGCCCCTCCTCTCTTCGCTTCACTGGCTTCCCCTTCCTGAACGAATCCTGCACAAGCTCCTAGTCTTCACCTATAAAGCTCTTCACAACCTTGCTCCCCCCTACCTCTCTGCACTTATCGCCCTCCATACTCCAGCCCGTGCACTTCGCTCCTCCTCTGTCCCTTCTCTCACCCTTCCACGCCTTCCCTGCTCCCCTAAGCGCCTTCGTCCCTTCTCACTTGCTGCCCCCCATGCCTGGAACTCCCTCCCTGTCCACATCCGCCTTGCCCCCTCCCTTCATACCTTCAAATCTCTCCTTAAAACTCACCTCTTTCGCTCTGCTCTGTCTGACTCTTTATCCTGCTGAGCCACTATTCCTATACCTACGATCGGTTTACCCTTATCCTTGCAACATGGACCTGCCTGCTGTCATTCTCATCGTAACCAAGCCAAGTACGTGCACTTGAGACCTCGCATCTTCATGAATGTTAGACCCCTTGTCTCTCCCTCTGTTCCCCTTCCTAAGTCTCTCCCCCAGCTCCTGTCTCTCAGATTGTAAGCCCTAGGGGCAGGGACCGTGTCTATTTTATTACTTTGTAAAGTGCCAGGTACACTGCTGGCGCTATATAAATGTTTGTTAATAATAATAATAATAGTATAGGGGGTCTCACTAATATAATTTAGGTTGGATACCCCCTTCTTCCTCTCCGACGTAAGCAACCTTTTAGTTATCCGGCACTCCTCATCAAACCAAGGGATGTTAATGTTTATCCTGTGGATAAAACGAATTTAGGAATAAAACTTTATGCAAAGTAATCTGTAATCTAATCTCTATGAATTTATCAATTATAATATCTACACTTTGATTGCTCAAACAAACCTTTCTAAGTTCTATCAGCTTCCCTGTATTTCAGAGATCCAATACCTTACCAATTAACTGTGTATAATCCCATTTCTTGATGTTCCAATCCATGATAGCTTGTTTGGGTTTACCCTTTTCCACATTGAGACAATTCGACTCCCTAAGTTGTAATTCTAACACTTTATGATCGCTTTTGGGATGAACATCCAAAGTAAGGCTGAGTATCTTTTCCCAATAAGCCGTATCTATAAGAAAATAATAAATAACGTTCTGGCCATGAGGTCCTACATGGGTATAGTCTCCTACTAGATCTCCCAGTGCTCTGCCGTTAATGATTGATAAATCCAAACTTTGGAAAAATGCCAGAAATAGGCGGCCCGTATCACTTAGATTCTTGTCCCTAGATTGTCTGTTCGGGGGCAGTGGGAGGCCACTGTCCCTATCTTCTATACCCAGATCAGGGTTACTGTTATTTATCCCTATCCGGGCATTCCAGTCTCCCGTTAACATAATGCAAGCTCCTGGAAATTGGTCTCCCAGCCTAGCAACTGATGTCCCCAATATGGACTATATAGTATCTCTATAGTATGGCGAAGCAGGAGGGGGGATATACACATTATAGATGATATATTGGGTCTGATCTCGCATACTGAGGAGCCCAGTCAAATTCTGGATGGTCAGAAGGAAGGACTGTAAAACAATTTACTTGTTTATCTGCTACAAGCATCAATAGACCTCCTGAAACCCGACCTCTGTGACTGAGCTTTTGTCCACCATGACACTCCTTCCTAAAATGACCTATATCTCCATATACCTGCTCCCCCTCTCCCAGCCACGTTTCCTGTAAGCATACACAATCGAACTTGGCGATATAGGGTATTTTCAGAAGTGATGGGGCCGATTGGCCCCGTCACGGAAACAAACCTTTGATTCCCCGCCAGGGCCACTGCGTCACGGGCGAACAGATGTGGTGGTGACTCCCGGCGGGAATCGGGGAGGGGGCGGGGTCGCGCAGCGCAACGTGGGGCCGCGCCCCCCCGCCCCCCCACGCTCTCCTGCCGTCCGCCTTCTGAGGAGACGGGCAGGAGCCGCGGCCAATGCGGTCGCAGCGCCCGCCCGAATTGACCATGGCCCGGAATCCCTATGGGGATTCCGGGCCGTGGCTGCCATCCAGATGAGACGGCTGGTTCATCACAGTGGGGAATCACATTCGCCATGCGATCAGCCCCGGCCCCGCAGGTTCAGCCGATCGCGTGGTGAATGTGATTCCCCGCCGTGATTGACCGTGATGAACATCTGGGGGGAACTTCCGTTTCCCCCATCAGATGTTACGGGATCACTTTCACCATGTGCAGATTCACTGTGGTTGATTGTGATCTCGTAACGTCTGAAAATACCCATACTCTATCCAGTCCTGGTCTCCTAATTTACTCCTAATACCTGAAATATTCCAAAGCAATTCTAAATGGTGTAGAGGTCAAGTGAGCATCTACCTGTTGCAAGTGGTCATAACTCTTAGAATATATGTTTACATCAGCCCTGGAAAGGGGATTTTTGCTCATACTGAATCAGGCCTCCATATGCGAGCTCTTACTTAAAGCTGGGTTTCGTATTGGGGGCAAAGGCGAAGTTAGTTGATTAATAAGGGGTGAAAACCCCATAGGCATTAAATTACTATCCTGGAGCCCTTCAGCTGGCGAATCCAGCATGCTCATTACTCCATCCCTCTTAACTGTAGGATCCCCCCTCTGTGGGATCTAAGTAACAGGCTGTCGTTAAAATCATAGGGTTATGTGCCGGCTTGTACGAGATGTCCACCGGTGCCTTATAATCAATAGGCTCTATATGAATATTCTTACAAAATTGCTCCAATTTTTAAAATATAATATCCTGATATATTACCGGTAGATGTGAAAATAGCCTATGTACAGAGTTGATATCTTTGGAGCCGGTAGCATCTAACAGAAGTGCTCCCAATTCATCTACCAAAAGTTGCTTACTAGGGGCCACACCAAGGGGCCCCATATGACCACTAGTAGGAATCAAATCCTTACTGTGGAAACTTTGAGATATGGGTCTACCTCCTAGATCCATTAGGTCATTGCTGATACTTTCTTTTACCTCTCTAGCTTCCTGATGGTTACTAGGCACAGAGTCAACTGGTAGGATTTGAAGATCCTCCAGAATCTGTCCTTGCACTATCAATTCGTTTGGGGTTACTGCCAATTCCTTCACTTCCAGATAGGGCGGATTACGGTATGGCAAACATGTACCTTCCTCCCCACCATTAACAGCC
The DNA here is from genome assembly GCA_003113815.1 of Sphenodon punctatus. Taxonomy (NCBI): domain Eukaryota; kingdom Metazoa; phylum Chordata; class Lepidosauria; order Sphenodontia; family Sphenodontidae; genus Sphenodon; species Sphenodon punctatus. Next base: position 3,534,762 of record QEPC01005447.1, read on the forward strand.
TTCTGGCTATGAGCTCTCAAAAGGGGAAACTTAAATGGGGGAGCCAAGCTTCCCGGACTAGGAGTACGATCACATGATCGATACTTTGCTAACCGTCAAATAGAAATCACCCTATCTATGGAAACTCCCCTGGTTTTAAGATATTTCCTGGCCTTAAATATATCTTTAACCCATCCTATTGAGGTGAAATGAATGTTTAGGTAATAACCCCATTGGTAAGGAGGCAGATGTTCCACTTTCCCAATCGCCCCCAAATTAACCTCCTTGCCTAATAGGTATGATACATTGGAAATAAGTTCCATATCGTACTCCCATGATGGAATACTGTTATTATAGTCCCTAGTAACCTTAAACAGAACCGCATTGGGGACAATTACCTTATCCTGCTTTGGTTTGTTCAGGATATGGTTAGAGTAGGGCAATCTGTTAGTATTTAATTGTCTTTTCCCAAGTTGCCCGCTTCCAGCTGTAGTTCTGTCTTTGGCTGGAATCACATCCCTATGAGCAGAGGTAGGATCCAACCTATCTACTATTCCTTTAAGTTGTTCTCTTGCTCGAGTTAGGGAATAATTTATTTCCGATATATTGGAAAATAATAAAGCCACTGTACTCGCTATCAGCCTGGTTTGGGAAATCAAAAATTCCTGTATTGGAACCTCTGGATCATGCAGTATCTTTCCCTCCTCTAGTTGAGGGTCTTGACCTAAGCCCGTCCCCATAACCCCAGAAGATACTCCCAAGTTGTCCCCTTCATCAGACAGACATTCAAATCTATTATGGAGAGTTAGCAAATCCACCTGCTGTTCCGGGGACACTCGTCTCCTGTTTTTCCTCGGAAGATCTTCAAGTAAGGATGGGGAAGGAGAAGGGCCCACTTGTTTTCGATCCATAGCAAAAATGGGTCAAAATCGGTCTCAACGTCCTGGCCCACCTGGCCAGTGGCTACGGCCGCGCACCTGCGGCGCGCCACAGGATGCTGTCAGGCTCTTGTAATGCTCAATGCTCCCAAGTGCTGTTGGCCAGTGAGCCGGCAAGCCAGATGACACCCCCCCGGCAGTTCAAAACACACGGATGGTTCCAATTAGTCCCAGCTGCCCAGGCGGGAGGGAGTCCTTCCAAGAGGGACAAAAAGCCCCTGGTAGCATACGCACACAAATCAAATAATAAAAGTAAAAGAGGAACTAAAATAATGCCCAGACCTAAGGGACTGTCTGCTTCTCCCCAAACCCCCAAGTCACAAAAGTTCTCAAAAGGATCTTGCCCCAAACACACTCAGGTCTCAACCATTGTAGAAAACACAGTGACACGGGTCTGTGCATATGGGTTATTTTGGTGCAGAAATGTAGTGAGGCTTTGCCAGTTTGACAGGCCTATAAGGAAAGTAAAATGCAGTCCAAAATTGCAGCTAAGTCTGCTACCAATTTGAAAAGGAAGCACTGGTTGGGGGAGGGTGGAGAAAATGACTAACTTGGTGGGAAGGTTGGTAGCTTGTGGAGGATGGAATGGGGCATGGATCAGGCTCAGGGGAATTGCTGGCTTGAGGGACAGTGAGGCATGTAGCTGGCTTGGGAGAGGGGAGAATGGAACATCGGGTTGGCTCAAGTGCGAGGTTGCTGGCTTTGGGATGGAGGAATGAGGCATGGGTGTCACTCGCTTGGGGGAATAGGCATGGGACAAGGCTCAGGTGAGGTTGCTGGCTTGGGGAGCAGGACTGGGACATGGGGCTGGCTCAGAGAGAGAGTTGCTGGCTTGGGGAGGGGGAATGGGGCATGGAACTGGCTCAGGGAGGGAGTTGCTGGCTTGGAGAGGGGGACTGAGGTATGGTACTGGCTTGGAGAGTGATGGTTTCTGGCTCAGAAGGGAGTCACTGGCTTGTAGAAAGTGGGATTCCCTAGGTGGGAATGGGGCACGTGACTGGCTCAGGATGAGTCACTGGCTTGTGGGAAGGGTCACTGGCTTTAAGACGGGAGGAATGAAGCTGCCAAGGACTCACCATTTCTCCCTGGCTGGGCTCTGCTGGGCTGGGGCTGGCTGCAAAGCTGGAGACTGCAGTACTGAGACAGCAGCAGCCTGTGCAGGTGGGGAGGGTTCACTACAGGCTTCCCAAGGAGGTGGCTGAGATGAGAATCAGAGAGCAACTGAGCTCCAAGCTGGATATGTGCTGCAGTTTTGAAGGACCAGTTCGAGACATCAGATATTATGGTTTTGGCACATGTTGGGTGCACTCAAAACCCAAATACATAGACCTAGTATTCTTGTTTTGAATATGGAAGCCAAAAAGAGCCTTTTCTGATTTATTTGTATTTTGTCAAAACCCGATTGCACAGCCCTATCTAGGAATTGTGTGATCTTACACGCTCTCTGGTGTACCACCACCACCACCACCACAGCAAAAGGTAACTTAAAATCAGAATGAGATGTGGACCTAAAAAAACTTGGGGGAAGTTCTGATCAAGTCATGATCCATTACTGCTGGCTCACAGTCTGATCAATTAGGGGTGGGACATCAGGCAAAATACCGGTTACCGGTTTTACCGGTTTACAAAAAACCAGATTACCGGATTAAAACCAGATTACCGGTGCCAGATTTATTGCACTGATTTCAATGGGGAACTGTCCCCATTAAAATCAATGGGGAAAAAAAACAAAAACTCCCCCTCCCTCTCCCAGGCTGTACGGGTGGAAGGGGGGGCACCACCCACCCACCCTGCCCAGCCTGAATTTTTTTTAAATTTTTTTTTACCCTAAGTCCCTACTAGTGCGGGCTCCGGGCCGCCGCCGGCGACCCAGAGCCCGCACCAGCAGGTACTAGGGTGATCACTGGGGTGGGGGGGTGTTTTAACACACATCCCACCCCAGGGATCACCCTACCTCCCCACCCAAGGATCACCTACCTTTGGTGCTCCGGGCGGCGGCGGTCCGAAAGCTTCAGCGCTGGCTGTGGCTGCCGGCTTCAGCGCTTTCTAGGCCTTCCAGGGAACCAAGGTCTAGAAAGTGCTGAAGCCGGCAGCCACAGCCAGCGCTGAAGCCGCTGGACCGCCGCCCGGAGCACCAAAGATAGGCAATCCCTGGGTGGGGAGGTAGGGTGATCCCTGAGGTGGGGTGTGTGTTAAACCACCCCCAACCCCAGGGATCACCCTAGTACCACAGTACCTACCTGCTGGTGCAGGCTCTGGGTCACGGGCGGCGGCCCGGAGCCTGCACTAGCAGGGACTTCGGGGAATTTTTTTTAAAAAAAAATCTAGGGTGGGTGGGGGGTGTCCCCCCTTCCACCTGCGCAGCCTGGACTGGGGAGGGAAAGTGTTTGGGGTTTTTTTTGGTTTCTTTTTTTACATTGCGGCCATTCATTTCAATGGCCGCAATGTAAAAAAATCCGGCACGGGAATCCGGTACCCCCAAATACCGGAGTAATCCAATACTGCCGGTACACCAAAATACTGGCAGTATCGGATACCGGATGATCCGAACTTCCCACCCCTACTCATCGTGAGTGGTGTTTGTAAGGGGAGCCCCAGTGCATGGCTTGCGTGTGCTCTTCTGCTGTCTCCTTTGTTTTTGTTTTATTTGTCAAAGCCTTTCTGCCTTCCTCTTCAGATATGTCTCTCCATGTGCAGAGTAGAGAGGCAGATATGATATAGAAAGGGGCTGCTAAGAGTCATTTTACAGCCAGGGGGAAAGATCACGGTGTATCTGTCTCAAAACCTCCTCTGAAGTCCAATCTAAGAGGATTTTTAAAGCAGCAGTTAAAGCAAAACTGGAAACTGTTTTACAGCAGAGATGGGCAGATCAGCTCAGGAAAAAAATGAGTGAACCGCCCCCCCCCCACGACCTTTCAGCCTAACCTTGTCCAAGAAATGAGAGAATTTGATTGTTTCTTCTTCTTTTTATGTTTTTTTGTTTGCAACTTTGTATTTCCTGGTTATAGCTGGCGATGGAAGCAGATGTTCTAAAGTCTTGCTAGATAAGTAGTATATGCAGCTGTTCCAGCCTAGTCAGAACCTGAAATCAGAGCAGAACACAAGCAGTGAAGTTCTTATGCGGATCTGAACTAAACTTGAGTTCCTGGGTATTTGGATGTAGGTTTTGCTCATGATAGAGAACTATGCCAGCCTAGGCAATAAATCCAAGTTGAAATAGACCCAAAGTTTGAGTTTGGGATTTGTTTCTGGGCCTACCTGTAATTTCAGACTATTTTTAATAAGACTAGAAATGCTCATGTGATAAAAAACAAATATCCAGAGATTGTGTGGTTGTCATGTTGGTCCCAAGTGACCAAGAGGGAAGCAAAGTGGTTTGAACAATATGTTTCATTGGACCAACTAGTGTTGGTGGAAATATGTACACGTTGGGGCCATTCTACCATGTGTCACTTGTTCCCAGATCCTTTCTTATGCAATTTCATTTCACCTCACTGCTCCCCCTTGCCCCCCACCCATGTCTATCTCCTACACCTACACACATCCTTAACAGCTCAGTTTTTATAGCTCTGTTTTTAGTGTTTGGCACTTTAAATCCCCCATCAGCCACCTTATCTAACCCCACATGTTCCTACCTCCTTATATACTTAGTTCCTTCATATTCTATGTTATTTTTCCTAACTCTTTGTCTCCCTCGCTGTCACTCACAGACCCTGTCATAGGTAGATTCTACGTTCCCAGATCCTTTCTTATGTGATTTTGCTTCACCTTAGCTGTTCCCTTTCTCCTGCCTATGTCTGTCTTCTACACATTCTTAACAGCCCTGTTTTTATACCTCTCCTTTTAAAAAAAACAACATCTGGAACTTTTCTCCCTATAAGTATACCCCCCACTAGTGACCTTGTCTTATTTAACTCTGCCTTTTTCTGCCTCTTTATATACTGCCCTGTATTTCTCAGTTTATATATTTTTGACTGGCTAAGCTACATGCCTGAGGAAGGGCCCTGTGCGGCTGGAAGACTTGCTTATTTCCACCAACAGCAATTGGTCCAATAAAAGATAGCACGCGAACCACTTTGTTTCCCTCTCAGAAATCGAATAGAGGTGTTTTGTGACTCTTTAGTACCATGTAGATTGTTGAAGTCCAAAGTGAGGTAGGTAGGAATCCCAGACCCATTGATCTGGGAAGAAAACTAAACTTAAAATCATCTTAAACTTCTTAATAGAAAGAAAAGCATCCGATTCCCTCTGTTCCTCCTGTGGGGCTGTTGTCCCTCTCTCTCCAACTTATCTACACACAATACTACCTTTAGTTGAGCCTCTGATTAATCCAGCATTAATCCACCTCCCTAATTGTGCATTGCTATTTTCTCTTTTTTTATCCTTCAATTGCTGTGCTGGGCAGGGGGTCTGGAGGGCAAACACATTCATTATGTTACCAGCAAACAAGATATGAATCGCACTGCAGGGGACAAAATTAAATTTACAGTTTCCCCTTGTACATGTCATAAACTATTGATTTAAAACAAGAGGGGAGAACAGCAGCAAGACAGAGCACAACTGCAATCTTGTACTGTTTTCCCTGGATTCCAACGGGGGTGCTGGTGATGGGCAGCTGAAACACAGATGGCAGGGAGCAGCTGAAACAGTAGCCTCTCCTCTCCCCTGAGGAATAGTTGGGAAAGTAGAAATAGGGTTTGAGGATGCAGAAGGAGAATTGATGTAATTTATTTTTAGTCTACAGTGGTGGGCTGCACATGCTCTGCTGTCGTACCCTCTGTTTCTCAGAGCATTTTAAAGAAATTTTCATTGGTGGGTATTGAACTCAAAGGGGCATATTGGTCACCCATCCAGATTTCTACGGATGAAGTAGTGCTTTAAACTATTTAATATAGCATGTATCAGGTTAGCAATTAGATGCATCTCAAAAGGTCCAGTCTCCCCACTCCAAATTTATTCACATAATTCCATTGATATCAGATTGACATGGTCTTATGTTCCTGGCTGAAAGAAAATGGACAACAGCAGTTGTAATGGTCATAAACTGTGCTGAGCAGGGCATGGTGCTGCTGGAACCATTGTAATTCCAGGGCTGAGAGAGAAGGGAAGGATTGAGCAGAGAAGATAGGATGGGAGAGAAATTGCTATTGCATGTATTATTGTGGAATGGCACTTACTGGTGGGAAAATCTGAAATTAATGCTGAGAGATACCTAGGAGCTCTTGAAGATTCTCCCCAACATTTTATATTTTTAAAATCTCTCCAATCTTCCACTTTGTGTGAAAGGGTGCAAAACCTTTTCAGATCGTCCACAGAGACTTGTGGAACTGGATAGGTACTGGAATGCTCTTGAGAAATTACCCTCTGACCTTGACGGCAGTTCACTCAGTGACCTTGTAGCCTTCTGGAATATCTTGTTGGCTGAGGCCATCGACTTGGCGGCTCCCAGGCGTCTGCTCCCCAGACATCAGTGGCGCAGGTCCCTGTGGTTTGCAGAGGACCTACAGCGTTTGGGGAGGAGAGGCAGTTAGAGTGACGGTGGTGCCATACTCATGCTGAAGATGACAGACTACGACATAGAGTTAGTTTTAAAAAAAACCTTTGCCGTGGCTATGCAGGCAGCAAATTAGGGTTTCTTTGCTGCCAACATAGTATCCATGAAAGTGTGTCTGACTGAGCTTTTCCGGGTGGTGAAGGGGCTGGTCAGTCCCACCTGTTTCCGCCTGGAACTGGAGTCTTCCAGGGCTCGCTGTGACCGGTTTGTTGACTATTTCGTGGATAAAAAAATCGCTCACATCCACCACGACTTCAACTCTGCAGTTGGTATGGTGGGGGAATCAGAGGTTATGGATGCTCTGACTTGTCTGGTTTCTTGGGATCAATTTCAGTGGGTGTCATCCACTGATGCAGGGGATGTGCTTGGGGTCGTTAGAACTACAATTTGTGAACTGAATCCATGCCCGTCCTGCTTGGTCAAGACCAGCCGGGAGACATTGGGGCCCCCCATTGCTGGCAGGAGTGGTCAGTGCCTCCCTTCAGGAGGGCAGAGTCCAGAGTGTCTTAAGGAGGCAGTAGTGCGGCCTCTGCTCAAGAAGCCATCACGTGACGTTGACTCCCTTGACAATTATCAGCCAGTCTCTAACCTTTCCTTTTTAGGTGGTGGCTCAGCAGCTTCAGGTGCATTTGGATTGCATTAATTTTCTAGATTTCTCACAGTCTGGCTTTCATCCAGGTTATGGCACTGAGATTGCGCTTGTAGCCTTGGTCGACAACCTTCGCCGTGAGTTGGACCAAGGTTGGTCGACTCTGTTGGTTTTGTTAGATTTATCTGCTGCTTTCGACCCTGTTGATCATGAGATGTTGGTGATTCACTTGTGGGACCATCCAGGGGTGGGAGAAATCATTTTGGAGTGGTTCTGCTCTTTCCTGGCCGAAAGAACTCAGCGAGTGGTGCTGGGGGACCTTCCTTTGTCTCCCTGGGATCTCACAGGTGGAGTTCTGCAAGATCCAGTCTGTCCCTGTTCCTGTTCAACATGTATATGCAGCCTTTGGGTGAGGTCGTGAGGGGGTTTGGTGTCCAGTGTCACCCAGGCCCAGCAGTCTCAGTGCTTACCCTGTGTTTGGTGGCTGTCGGAGACTGGATGAGGGTGTGCCACCTGAATTTGAATCCTGACAAGATGGAAGTGATGTTAATGGGCAAGGCTGGGGTTGGGCAATGTCCCCATCATTGATGGGGTTGACCCTTCCTTGGTTCCTTAGGTTCATAATCTGGAGGTTCTCCTTGACTCGCAGCTCCACTTGGATGTCCAGGTGGCAGCTGTGGCAAGGAGCATGTTCTGCCAGTTACATCAGGTTCGGTGGCTTCAGCCTTATATCTCAGACTCTGACTTTGCCACTATCATCCATGCTTTCATCACCTCAGGATTAGACTACTGTAATGTGCTCTACGTGGGGCTACCCTTAGTGACAGTTCGGAGGCTTCAGCTTGTGCAGCATGCTGTGGCCCATCTCCTCACAGGGACAGGTCAACCATAAGCGTATAACACTGGTGCTCCGTTCACTGCATTGACTGCCTATATTCTTCCAGGCCCAACTCAAGGTGTTGTTTCTTACCTATAAAGTCCTACATGGCCTGGGCCCCACCTACCTGTGGCACTGCCTCACTCCCCAGGCCCTTAATTGACCCCCGCAGTGAGCTGGGGGCACCCTCCGTGAGGTCCCCCGAGTTCATTGGGTGGAGGTGATGGAGAGGACGTTCTCGGTGGCTGCACTGAGGCTGTGGAACTCTCTCCCAGCTAGAGGTCTGCCTATCCCCAGATATTCCCTCCTTCCACAAAAAGTGTAAGACCTGGCTGTTTCGCCGGGCATTTGGTGAGGGAGAGGGGTAGTGGGTGGGATTTGTGGGTTGGGGGAATGGTTTTATCCTTAGACTGCTTTGTTTTATTTATTTATTGTTGGATTTTATTATGTATTTTTTGTGATTTTTATTCCATTTTAAATTGTAAGCCACCCCAAGCTGCTGTAGGCAGGATGGGGCAGGGTAGCAAGTATTGATTTAAATATATAAATTGACCTGGAATTTTGGGGGGTTGAGGGTGATGGAGCCCTGGAACTGAAGCTGATGCTGCTGAATGCAAGGCTGGTGGCAAATAAATTAATGCCCACCCAGGAGCTTATCCTGGATGGAACCGCCAACCTTGCATGCATAATGGAGACCTGGCTAGACAATGAGTCGAGACCAATTTTGGCTGACCTGGTGCCGACTGGGTACTCTGTGCAGCATCAGACTAGGTCTGGGGCTCAGGGAGGTGAGGAGGTGAAGTAGTCATGGTTTTTAGGTATTCATTTTCCTTCCAGAGGTTCCCAGTGCTGAATTCATCCGGCATAGAGTGTGTCCATCTAGTGTTTGATTTGGTCAGGGATAGATTAGGGATCCTGCTGGTGTACTGAGTACCCCACTGCAACTCAGCCTCCCTGACTACTCTAGCGGAGTTGGTCTCAGAGGTGGTGTTGTGGTTGCCCAGACATAGTTTTTGGGGACTTCGACATCCACACCAAGGCCAGCCTTTACAGAGCAGAGCAGGAATTCATAGCCTCCATGGCAACCATGGCCCTATCCCAAGTAGTAGTGGGCACGATACATGAGAGGGGACACATGCTAGATTTGATTTTCTGCACTGGTCTGGAATCAGTGGGTCCAATGATCGGGTATGTGGAGGTGACACCCTTGTTGTGGTTGAACCATTACCTCCTGCAGGCTTGGGTCCAATGCCCCCTGCTGGGGTGCTGGACCTATTAGATTGGTCCGCCCTCAGAGACTCATGGATCCAATTTGTTTCCAGAACTCTCTGTGGGAGCTTCCCACAGACCTTGATGACCATTTTGTCGATGACATCGTAGCATTATGGCATGACACCTCGACTGAGGCCACTAACATGGTGCTAGGGCTGAAGCGGCAAGTCCATTTTCTGCGCTGCTATTTCATTCCATCATTTTGGAATTGCCCATGACTAACTAACTAACTAAACTGTCTAACTGAGTCAGACCAATGGTCCATCTTAGCCCAGTATTGTCAGAACCTGACACAGCAGCAGGGGGTTCAAATTCGGGTCCAAATCCGGCTTTTCCAGGGTTCCAGCAGAGGCCATCCCGGCGTGCTACCTGAGACCCCTCCTAGCCCCCAGCAGAGGCCTCCCCTAGGTGTGCTACTAGGGATCCTGAAGTGGAGATGCCAGGGATTGAACCTTGGGACCTTATATATGCAAAGCACGCACTCTTACCACTTGAGCTATGCCCCCCCATGAGCTATGACTTTCCACAGCTTTTCTGCCGGCATTCTAGTAATTCCGCACACTTTGCTTTACGACATCGGACTTATCGGAAAGTGTCTGAATAATCTCAGAAAGTGTCGGAAGAAACATTGTTCTGCTACTTCGCACTGTGACCGCATGTTGGAAAGTGCCGGTGTAAGTAGCAGAATGAAAGCAGCGGAAGTAGCAGTATGAAGATACAAATCTCTTTTGTAATTTCTTTTGTAATTTTCGTTATTTTTTTGTACTTCTGCCAGTTGGTTTCCAGTATTTTTGTAACTTTCCAGAATTTTTCGACAGTTTCTGGCATCAGAATGCAGAAAACAAGGGGCCCTTAAAATACACCAATCAAAACACAATTTACAAGGAGCTAAAACAAAGAGCAGCTATTGGCCTGCTATTTGCAGACTGGCTTCTGTTTTCCAAAATGGTGGTGATGCTGCTGATGCCATTTTGGAAAAGGGTCATGCATGCGCAGAACAGCTCTGGCAGCCTTTTTGTGTATGCAGAGTAATGTTTTAAATTTATTTTTAATTATTTGTAATGAAAAAATTAATGAAAATGAATGTGTTTTTTGTAAAACCTTTGAAAACAGATGAGTTTTTAACCCATACATTGAAAATGAAAGAGGTAAGTGCTGTACACCCCTAAAAGTAACTCACTGCTCTATCAGTATGTCATACAGTAGCACGAGCTGCTGAAATGTCTACTAGGGCAGCTCCAATTTTCTGGCTAGTCTCAAAGACATTTCATTGTCTTAGGTCAAGAATTATGCTAATGCACATAATTAATAGTAATTGTGAGAGAGGGGAAAACTCCAGGCTTGTCCAGACAGATTTGCTGTTAGCATGTATCTATTGTTCATGCCAAACAGAGACACCCTTAGTGGCTGACATTTTGTCTTTAGCCAGAAAAAATCATAAAGCCTGTCTAAAAAGGGGGAAATGATGTTCTGACACTGTTTGGAAACAAGTTCCCCTCCATCAGCACTGGAAAGAAGTTGGAGTGAAGACAGGGCCTGGCCAACGCTTTTCCAACACTGTTGCTGAAAGTGGATTAGGCACCTGGTGAAAGGATATCACGTTTTCTGTATTGATGAGGGAAATGGTTCAGTCGTTTCTGCACTTGTAGCCAGTTTTCAAGACCAATTCCCATACTGTCAGGAAATTCCTACCTTTCAGTAGTGCTTGCAACTGTTCATTGGTATTTCCTCACTGTCCATTGAATCCATATTTCTGCTGTTTTCAAGATAGGTGCCAGTGATTTTCTGACATTTATTTGTAATTTTCGTTATTTTTTTGTACTTCTGCCAGTTGGTTTCCAGTATTTTTGTAACTTTCCAGAATTGTTCGACAGTTTCTGGCATCAGAATGCAGAAAACAAGGGGCCCTTGAAATACACCAATCAAAACACAATTTACAAGGAGCTAAAATAAGGACCAATAAGGGAAATGATGACAGTAACATAGTGAACGTGCGTTGGTACAGAACCAAGCATAAGCAAGCATCATGTAAGGAACGTTACGTGGCGTGTGGCTGCTCCTGGCTAGGTAGAATTACCAGAAGTACCAAATAATGGCTATTACCGTATGAGAACTAGTGAAAATAGGGAGGCAGCTAGTAAGTTTTCTTATCGTGGGAGCACAGGCAAATGATCTGTTTCTAACGGAAATAGCTTTTGCAATGATTACTCAATTATTATTATTAAGCATTTATATAGTGCCAGCAGTGTGCCTGGTGATTTATAATTGTTATTATTAGAGACAGGTTCCTACCCAGTGGGCTTGCAATCTAAGATGGATAAGGGTGAGGGGAACACAGGGAGAGAGAGACAGACACACACATACATTCCCATTTATTACAGATGTGGCAGTGGTGGCTGGGGGGTTCTAAGGCTGGTGGAGCCAGAAGTGGGCGGAACCTGGGCAACAGTGGGTGGAGACAACAGTAGGCAGAGCCTATACGATGGTAGGTGGAGCCTAGCCAATGGTAGGTGGAGCCAACCCAAATTTTGAAATTAATATGGAAATTTACAGCCTCGGTTTCCCACCTGAATTTTGAAATCTTCAAACTTTTTTGATTTCTAAATTTAATATGGAAATTTACAGCCCGTTCCCCATCTGTAAAAAAAAAATCTCTAAAAATGGGAATGGGTGTGTGTGTGTCTCCTCTCCCTGTGTTCCCCTCATCCTTGTCCATCTTAGATTGTAAGCCCACTGAGCCAGGGACCCATCTCCAACAACAATTGTAAAGCACCAGCCAGGTACATATAGGGTGGCCACACCTCCCCTTTAAAAGAGGATGCTTATGAAAAATGCAGCCCTGCAACGGGCTGCATTTGTTCCAGTGCAGCCCTGCACCATGTATTTTTCATGTGTCCTCTTTTAAAGGGGGAGGTATGGCCACCCTAGGTACACTGCTGGTGCTATATAAACTATATAAATACTTAATAATAATATGCAATCAATAAAAAGCCCACACTGAATACATATCTTGGACTCAAAACAAAGGTTTATTACACTGCAACCAAACACACCCTCCCTCAAACACAACCTAAACCACAACCAAAGACACCCACACATAACAAACTAGCCAAGAACTCAAGGAGCAATCTCTCATCCTCCCAGCTCCTTTGCCTCACCAGCCAAGCACCTCAAAAAGGTTTCCAATGCACTCCTCCATATACAAACATTTGCACAGGTCTATCACTTGTACAGCAAAGACATCTGCCAAAGAAAGAAAGTCACAACCAGAACATATGCAAAGTGCAGAAAAACCCAACGAATTCTAAAATGCACCCCATAAATGCTCCATGGGGTTTCCAGTCCACATCCCACCTACAGCAAACTGTGAGGAACCATTTCAAAATGCACTGCAGTAAAATTTGAGAAAAAAGAGAAACCCATCCACCAAACTACCCCTCCCCACTTAAAATAGCATGGCCATAGTGTGGATTTGAGTGTGTGTGTGTGTGTGTGAGAGAGAGAGAGAGAGAGAGAGAGAGGTGAGAGCATGTGTGTGGATTTGAATGGGTGTGTGAGTGAAAGAGAGAGAGGTGAGAGCATGTGTGTTGATTTGAATGGGTATGTGTGTATGTGTGAGAGAGAGAGATAATGACTGTGTGAGTAGGGGTGGATGAAACAACGAGGATCAGCAGGCAGTCTAGGTTCTAGGAGCTTAGAGCAGACAGCAGCTAAAAGAATTCCTGTCAGCCCAGCTGCAGAAAAAATTGACAGGCAGGTGAATGCCTTGGCAGGGGCTGAAAACTCCATTTGCTGGTGTCAAACTAGGAGAGGAACAAAGTTGCCTTCAACACAGCCCCCCAGCCGCCACATGGGGAGCAGGACTGGCTAGAAACGGGAGTAGAATACCCTTTGCATTACTCTGGGGCCTTTAGGTCAGCATCATTAACTTAATTCAGCAATGTGCCTGGCAGACAGTTAGAGACTACAGGTCCCTGCCCCAGGGGACTTACAATCTAGGACCTCCAGCCCTCCAAAAAGACCCAGGGCCAGTAGCATCTGAGGTAAGGGACAACTGGACAATACCTTTTCCTCTGCTCCCCTGATCTGAGCTCATTTGTGCTGCTGCACCCCTCTGTGGGGCTTTGGGAGTGGACTGGGGCCACCTGGGGGAGGGTTTGGGAAGGGACTGGGGGGTGCTGTGATCATGGGGTGTGTGTGTGTGTTGTTTCTTGTTTGATATGTCTGACTGGATTTTCAGTGCTCTGGTGCTTGAGATCCCCAAAGCAATTGCTGATGTGCTGTTAGTGCTGTTGTTCCCTCCTCTGGGCTGTACCTCTCAGTTCACTGATCTGCTTTGTTTCATAGCAATCTGGCATTTAGAATAGTAAAATAGGAACTCTCTATCCCCCCAGTGGCAGGGCTTCATGCGGCAGCAAGGAGTTCCCAGGGTTACCTAATGTAATCTCCCTCCAGTGTTAACTCTAGGAACTCCTTGCTGCTGGGGTAAGCCACGCCACTGGCTTAACTGTTGCATTGGCTCCGCCTACTGTTACATTGCCTAACGTTGGCCCTGCCTACATTTGGCTTGGCCCCGCCCACTTCTGGCCCTGCCCTCTGCCCCATATATTTGCATAAATTAATATAAAATAACATGTACATTTCATGCAAATATTTGTCCTCTATTCTGGCAATGCCCTAACCACACAGCAGGCCACCCTAACCACACAGCAAGCAAAACCAAACCATCTTAATTAATTTAAGATGGTTCAACAAAGAAAGCCACAACCAGAACACATGCAAAGTGAAGAAAAACCCAAGAACTTCTGAAATGCACACCATAAATGCTGCATGGAGTTTCCTCCAGGACCCCAACCCCAACCATGCAGCACAGTTCTACGGGTAAAAGCCAGCTGCTGCAGCCAGGCAGGCAGGATACAATAGCCAAGTAGCCATTAGACAACATGTGGCCATCTTGCAGAAAGAAAAGTCACATCCCACCTACACCAAACTGCAAGGAACAATTTCAAAATGCACTGCAGTAAAATTCAAGAAAAAAGAGAAACCCATTCACCAATCCACCCCTCCCCTCTTAAAATTAGAAAGCAAAGGAAGCAATGGACATTTTCATACAAGATACTCTCCACCCACTACCCACAACCCACTATACATGTTGCCCTATGGGTGCCCCGTAACATGTATGGTGGGTGGGTAGTGGGTGGAGAGTGTCTTGTCCGAAAACGTCCAATACTGGGGGGAAACAGCAAGGGTGTTGTGGCGCCTGTGCAGCAGCCCCCCCCCCCAACGGGACTCGGAGGGCGGGGCAGAGAAAAGCGCGCGCAAGGCACACGGGCAGTTGGGAACAACCCGGGCTGGGAGCAGGATGCTTGCCTCTCTCTCTCTCCTCCCTGACCTCCCGAGGACAGAGGCCCTGCGCAGCAGAGCAGCAGGCAGGGCCTAGCTTGAGGCCACGAGGCAGAGCCCAGCACGAACACTGGGGCAAGGGGGAAATGATCATAGATGCTGTATCGTGACCACACCACAATAAAGAGTGTTGCAGCAAGTTGGTGTCTGAGTACTTGGGCCAGCCGCCCACAGCCCCATATCTCATAGGCCTCCCTCGGAACCCGGGGCCAAGTGAGGAACACCACAAAGGGGACTGACCAGAGGCAGCTCTCAGCAATGCCCAGTTGGGCCCACAAAATTGCCCTGCCCTGCCTGCAAAAATTCTGCAATGGATGGTGGGTGGGTGGGGTACAAAACCAGAAGAATTAAGGCAGCAGACAGTTGGCTCCTGGGCAGCCAAGGGCTGAGACAGGGACTGGACAGGTGGGAATTTCCAGTCTTCTTACCAGGGTTTCCCTGGATTGGAAGCAGCTGCTCAGCTCAGGTCACTCGCTGGTGGTCTATGTCTCTCTCCTCCTCAGTTCTGTGTCCCCCCAAAAATGTACCCACAGGCAGGCACATGGCTTTGTGTGTACTCAGCAGCCTAAGCATCCCCGTGCTCCTCCTGCCAGGGCAGGCTAAGGCTTTTAATTTTCACTTTTCTCTCCACCCACTGCTCCTCCCACGTGATTCTGCGACTGATCCAGGCTCCAGT
Organism: Sphenodon punctatus; assembly: GCA_003113815.1. Lineage (NCBI taxonomy): Eukaryota > Metazoa > Chordata > Lepidosauria > Sphenodontia > Sphenodontidae > Sphenodon > Sphenodon punctatus. Next base: position 3,550,050 of record QEPC01005447.1, read on the forward strand.
CCACTCCCCCCCGCCCGAGCACTGGGCGGCATCAATTGCCGCCCAACTAAAGTCTTCGTTGGCTGAGTTCCACTAATGGAACTCAGACTGTGGAGCAACAAGCCCCTTCTCCTGCTTGTCCCCTTCACTACCCCTGGGCCCTGCCTCCTCCTTCTTTGTGGCGTGCTGTGTGTGGCTGGCTGCATGCACCAGCCAGGAGGGATGCGGGGAGCTCAGAGCGTTAGCAGCACTCCGAGTCAGACCTCGCTGTGCACAGTTTGAGTGCTTGCATAGGAGGTGCATCTGCCTGACCTCTCAGCACTGCTCCTCTGCGCATGCACCTGAACACTAGACACAAGCAGCTACTGCAGCAGTCTCTCCAGCAGTCAGGAACAATTGAGATGTGGCTGGGGAATCCAAGCAGGTTGGGAAGGCTGAAACTGGCCAGGTCGGCCATGGGGGTACGTGGGGGGGGGGGGCACTCACGCGCCCATTAATTCAAACCGCCACTGAGATGGGAAACTGAGGCTGAGAGATTGTGACCAGCCCAAAGCCACACAATTAGTTCATAGCTTGGGCAGGATTTGAAGGTTGGCTTCCCTGTTCCAAGTCCAGCACCTTATCCACTACACCACACTACAAGCATTCCAAGCTAGTCTCTACAGCTCTACAAGTTAGTCTCCAATAGATCATGGTGTGTGAAGGGGAATCAGCTTCTCGAAGATTACCTCTGGGGAGGAGAATGGGACTGGTGCCCCATGGCATGTCCCAGGGAGGAGGTGGGCCCGAAGAGCTTCTCCCATGCCCAAATGAAGGCTCTCTCTAAAGGGGAGTGCTTCTCTCCACTCATGAGAGCAGTTGCTGAGGTGCCCTAGAGCTGGATGCCAGCAGGAGGAGTCCCAGCCTGCAGCACCAGAGCCAGAGAGAAGTGTCCTGGCAGATCTCCCTGAGGTTAAGACCTGGATTAAGTGGATCACCTGCACCATAAATCTGGGCACTCTGTCTTAGGGGCAGAGTTAGTGAATTTATGGCTGACAACCATCAGCTACAGCAAGCCTTTTTTCTACTGTAGATAAAACGTGAGTGTTGGGACATATGTGCCCAGCCTGGAAGAGAGAGAGTTTCAAAGAGTCTAGCTACATGAGCCATTTTCTACATATATTTTCATATGCTCCACCCTTAGCAATAATGGGAAAGTGATCTTCCACAGGTGATGCACTAGTGTTGGTAGTAACAACTGAAAACGTGAGGTGAGAAAAGTGCAGCGTAGCAAGTGATTTTAGCAGGTGGCATATCGCTTATGTTCTTATGCATACCCAGGGGTGATAGGCTCATTCTTTAAGCCCTTCATTTCCAGATTCCCCAGCCCATCTGCTGGGATCTTTGGAAAGGACAGTATCAGTTTTATCATGCACTAATTGTTTCTTCTTAAACTGCTATATTATTAACAGTGATTTGAGGTTGGAGTTTTGTTGTCAGAAGCTTGCATAGCCTGCTGTTCACCAGCCAACCAAGGAATTCTTATTAGCTCACACACAAAAAATGAAAACAAAACTGTTAAAACTGGAAACTCAAGGGAAACCCTCAATTGAACCATATTTTTTCTTCCTTATGGCATTTTTGCTAAAATTCCTCACCACTGCTGTTACCTTCCTGCTCTACTAGTGGTGCAAAGCAACCTCACCTTTTTAAACACTGTGTTGTGCAGTTGTGTCAGTTGCATAGTGAGCCAGAAAAGACATGCCCCAGAGACATGCCAAACTTGTCATACCAAAACAAGACTCTAATCCAGGGGTAGGGGACCTTTTCCTGATCAAGGGCCACTACTTACAAGTTTAGAGAACCGCACAGAATTTGGGGGCAGGAGTACTTAAGGAGAGAGCACTCAGGCTCTTTACACATGGACACCCCGCCCCTCGCACACATGTGCGGATGTGGGGGTGCCCATGTGAACGCCGCAGTAGGTGCAGGGGGGATGGGTAGGTGCCCATAGGAACACTGCGGCCCGTGGGTGGGTGAGTGTGCGTGCGTGCCTGCGTGATCCTGCGCTACGCCCATCTCCACCCACCTCCACCCATCGTCCACGCATGGAACAACAGGTGTCAATGACGTGGGGGTCCATTAGAATGCACCCCCATGCACCGCCCACTCGCCGCGCCACCCACCCATCCCCCCACGCACCCATGCCCATGTGAAACAGGCCTCAGAGTGGAGGAAGGAAGAGGAGGGTCCAGATCATGGATCTGTATCATGGACCCATCCCCTCTCCTTGTGTGCATGTCCTCATCTCTGCTCCCTTCCCCTGAGCTCAGCCTTTCAGTACTTGCAGATGGAATTGGACCGAGAGGTGAGATCCAGGAACTTGAAAATGGTCAAATAAAAACTAGCTGTGGGCTGCATTGGTCCCCAGGCATGGGGTTCCCCACCCCTGCTCTAATCCTAACCTGATATCTGTAAAAGGGCATGACCTCTGTAATATCACCAGAAGCCGTAGAACATAAGAATTGCCATTGTGGGTTAAACCAATGATCCATTTAACCCAGTATTTTGACTCTAGTAGAGTCTAGCCGTAAGAACAGGATACTTCTGGGGATTTATACAAAAAAAGGTGTATATTGAGTGAACCTAGAAACTAATAATTAATAGCTGAGACTTGTTAACCTCAAGCAAACTCTGTTTTCATCATTTCTTAGACTTCATTCTGAGCTTCCTTTCAACAACAATTTCGCACAACGTATTTAAAGGTTAAAATGACCTTTCTGTCACTTCCCATCTGCTTTGAGCAATTTAAGATTTTAACTGAGGGTTGGGGCCAGCGCAACAAGGATAAATTGCTCTAACGTTATTATCTAGTCAGTCTCTCTTCTTCACCTCCAAGTACAACACAGCTCATACTCCTCTCCTGCTCTTAAATAGAGGATCTCAATGCCACCATCCTTTTCGGAACCATCCCAGTTAGCAAGCAAACATTACATCCCTTTTCATCTTGACTTGGGGGTCTGATTACTATTAGCAGAAAGAAGATGCTGAGTTATCTCTTTGTGAAGCCCAGAGAATGTACCCGAATATCTTTAAGTTCCAAATGAAATCTGGCATCAGTCCCATGTGCACAGTTTGCCTGGAATCTCAATTTACCCTGCCTTCCTGGTATGGCATGAGGGATCTCAGGATTTACTGAGCTCTTGCCATGACACTTGATTCCTTGTGCTGCTGGAGCTTAACATCTGGGCTTCACGAGTCATTTGCAAAGGCCAGGAAGTTTGATCCCAAACTATGCTAGTTGTCACTCATAATACCAGCCCAAAGAATACAAGTGTGGGCAGTTCTGAGAGCAGCGACTGGCAGTGCGTGAAACAATGACTTTCCTACATTTATTATTATTATTATTATTATTATTATTAATAATAAAAAATTAATAATAATTTTATTTATTTTTGTCTAGTGCGAGCAATGTGTCTGGCAGTGCTGCATGTAGTTCTGTTAAAGACAGGTCCCTGTCCCAAGGGGCTTACAATCCAGGGTGGACATGGGGGAGAAGACAAGGGGGAGGCAGGGACACATTCAAGAAGGTCTACATGTTTAGTTTAATTACAAGGCAGGGAGGCAGCTCCTGGCATTTAAGGAGAAGCATTAAATATAAGTAATCTGTAAGGTTTTATGTTTATTTATTTATTTTTCTATTTTTACCCCACCCCTCTCACAAACACGATTCAGGGAGGCTTACAATTGAGGTTGGGAGCTGGGGATTTGAAGGTCAGGAGAGAGGTGCAGAGCATGTGTGCTCAGCTCAGAGAGAGAGTTCCAGGCTCTTGTCTTCACCACATTACCGCCTCAGACCCCTCGGGAATTGCAGACACTCTTGTATATGCACACATCTTCACACTGACCTAACCAGAGCACCTTGTAAATCAATTCCAAGAGCAACACCTTCCCTTCATCTTTTTCTCCCCCTTCACCATAAGCACTCGTCCATCACTGAAGAGCAGAACAACGGGATTGATGTCTCCTGTACAAGGCCTCCGGTGAGCCTGAATTTTTACCACCACCCTTATCACTGATGTTTCCTCTGCAGAGCACATTGTGGATGGGGGGATTACTGCAACATACGGAGAGCCCTCCACACCATCACATTGCAGAGCCCTGCCACAGACACAGCCATGATGCGGCCAGGGAAAGCTCAGCCCAATACCTGTCGAGTAGCCCTGCTAGTCTATCTCTCTGCAGTTAGTAGTATCACAGACACTGATGGTATCTGAAAACTGTCCCCACAAAGTTGGCAACAGATGGATGAGAAAGAAGGAACATGCTGAAATCAGCTGGAAAGGGACAAGGCCTGGAGACAATGGGCTCCTGACTGCAAATGGAAAATGAATAAAAGGAGGGTTAGAATTAAAATTAGAAGTAAATAACAAAGGACAGCTGTGTTTTGGAGAGGCGTGTTTTAGGAGGCCTCAGCTGGAGTATTGTGTGTATTCAGTTTTGGGCACTACACTTTAGGGATGATGTGGACAGACGAGAGGATTCAGAGGAGAGCAACAAAGATGATAAGGGCTTAGAGAAGCATGACTAAAGAAAAAGAGTCTCAAAAAGAGAAGACTGAGAAGGGTCATGACAACACGCCCTCCACGCTAGCTGTGGTGGGGTTTTGGCGGCGCCTCCCCCCCCTCGAGGAGGAAGGAGGCGAGGACAAGAAGAGTGCCGAGGCGGCGCAAAGCAAACTGGGGGCTGAGCGGTTGCCTAGCAACAAGAAGAAGCGCCCGGGACTCCTGCGAGACCTGGCAGTCTCAGGCACCATCTTAGGATTCCCCGCTTGCTGCCCCAGTGCGTTGAAGCGGTGAGCGGGGAAAGACGTGCACCCACCCACCCGCCCCTTTATGGCAACACTCCAAGTCAAACTGGTCGCCAATTAGGACTGGAAAGGAATTTCCCCTAAGTCTAATTGGCACACAAAAGGCGAGGGTTTTTTTTGCCTTTCCCGGAGTTTTATGCTGATTTGGTCTTAGGGCGCGACGGAGCTATTTGCGGGTGGTAGGCCTGAAAAGTTGCACTCTTGGCATGGGGCTGGATTAAAGTTAATGGTTTAAACGTTATACGAGTTAGCATAGGATGGTTAGAAAACATCTCCCTAAGAGATGGGCAGGCCAGGCATAGCCGCACAGAGAGGCCCAATGGCATGGTCAGCCCAAGGGTGAGAGGTGAATGGACGGACCTGCGGGGAGGACCATGTGCAAGCAGTAGGTCACGGTGCCCTCACCCTTGTTTAACCCCAAAGGGGCATAGGTACGAACAACCCGGCCAGCGGGGCAGGGCGTAAGTTACAAGTTTGGGGAGTTAGGCCACAGGAGGTTTCCCTTAGAGTTAATATAAGGACGAGGGCCGGATGGCATAGGCGTGTTGGGTAGGGTCAGGAACCTCCTGTGGGATCGGGGGAGAGAACAGCTAGAGAAGGTAGGACCCCAGTTTAAAGGGGGAAGCGGGAGGGTTACCCCTTCCCCCTTTTTATGGACTTAAAATTAATAAAGAGTGCGGCCGTTCGATCCCAGAAATGTATCCGCGTCTTCTTCCGGGGAGCGTCGACAACTGGTTCCAAATATGTCCAAAGGTTGATCTAAAGAGGATAGAAGAGAGATTAGTTATTTACCAGTTGAGGATTGAACAAAGAGTAATTGACTTAAGTTATAGGAAGTTAGATTTAGGCTAGATGTTAGGAAGAATTTTCTAACCATAAAGATTCAGACAGTGGATCAAGTTTCTAAGGGTTTTTGTTTCCGCACTCCCCAAATAGGTTAGATAAATGTCCATCAGGAGTGGTTTAAGTGTAATAATCATCCCTATTTTAGGCCTTTTGAAGTTGCTTTCTTATCTACTCCTCTATGAATGTATAACGCTCAGGTCCTCACCTTTCGTAATCTTGAAATACTTCATGAAAATAGGTATGCTAGTTCAGAAGTCTGGGATATATTCTAACTGGAAATTTACTGTCCGGCCTTCCTAAAACCCCATGTGGCTTTGGCTGGCATATAGTTTCTGATTTGAACTGCTGTGTGTGGCATATTCCCTGTGGCATTAAACAGCTTCAAGTTTCTCCCCAGAGGTTGTATCTTGGTGGCAGAGTAAGTAATGCCTGTCTACATGGTCCCTGGTCTGCCTGTCCTTCTGTCTAGCTAACTATCTAGACTTTTACAAGATTATCCATCCCTGTGATATCCAAACACTCAAAGCAATATCCTACAGTCCTTTCTCAGGCAAAACTCCCACTGAAATCAAAAGGGATGCATAATCTTTTTAGAGGCTTATGGATTCTGAGATGCATACAGATTGCATGTTATAACAAGGATTTAAATACATTTCCAACCCATCTGCAACATCCACATTGGCAAGATTGCCTGGCAGGTGAGAAAACACACAGTGGAATAGAAAACCACAGCTGTGCATGGCCACCATTGCACCCATGGAATTGACTACAAGCCCATTGTTTTGTTAGTGGATGGAAGCACTCAGATGAGGACGCTGCTGACACCTCTTGGGGTCAGGCCAGCTCAGCTGTCTAGGGCCTAGAAGGATATCTTAGTGTGATCCGTGAACATTATGGCCTTGCCAATACAAACGTGCATTGGTTTAACTGAATGCATTATAAAATGCTTTTTTAATTGGAGCAAATGTACGCATAGACAAGGCTTGTGATTCTGGCCAGCCTCCCCACACTTCTGACGTACTTTCTCCATCCCTTGACTTGTCCAACACTGATAATAAAAATGCAACGTGTATATAAAAAACACAGCACTCAGAATTCAAATATGCTGATTTAAAAGGCTAGTGTGATTTCTGCTGACTGTGAGTTATGATTGCTGTTGCATATTATGTGTTATGTAGTGACATGCTTAGTACTGAAGACATGGTCCCTGTCTTGAGGAGCTTACAACAACCATCCCATGTGCCGGATCAGAAGAGCAACAAGGCTTTTAGTGTGTTAAAGAGATTAAGGAAAGCAATTAAATCTGCTGGCGCAATAATAATAATTAATAATAATAATGGGCGCTTTAAATGTGTGTTAGTGTGATTTATTATGTACAGAGTGCCATAGGCTTGCATGGTGCTTTACAGACAGGAATAAAAAGACAAGGTGACTGAGCCTTAAATTGCACATCTGGGCATGATTTGGAGAGGCAATTTATTGACACCATAAATGACGGCTTTTTAGAGCAGCTTGTTTTGGTGCCTACGTGAAAGGAAGTAACTCTTGATTTAGGGCCCTATTCAACACTACTTAGGCAGAGCTGTAGTGTCCCTCGTGGTAGAGATGAGACAGGGCCGGCCTGTAATGAACAAAAGGATTCTTTATTGGGGTTGGGGGATGAGAACCGGCCTTGTAGTCCTCTCTGTATCTCCTGTACAGCCATGGGCTGAAAGCATCACCGACTGTAGAGGTATCCTGACTTTGTCATAGAAAAGTGCTGACTTCACGCCATTATTCTTGGGGCCAAATTTGAAGGTCTTTTCTTAACTTAGGTTAAATTCCCATTGAATGTAGTGGAGTTTTCTCTAAGTAAAAAAGAGTCAAGCCCCATTGGATCAAGTGGGAGCTTTGTATGAGTGAGGACTGCTGAATTGCTGTGTAGGGATAATTAATTTATTATTATTATTATTATTATAAACATTTACATAGCACCAGTCATGAGCTTGGTGCTGTACAGAAACATACAATAGATGCAGTCCCTGCCTGTGGCTTACAATCTAAAAGACAAGGAGTGGGAGACAGGGAGAGGGGACAGTGGGAGAGACAGGGGAGACGACAAACAAACATTCAAGCGGATGCGAAGTCTCAGGTGCGTGTGCTTGGCTTGGTTACAATCAGGTTGGTTGCAGCAGTCTGCAGAGGAGGGCAGACAGTAAGTATATGGGGAACGACTAGCAGGCATTGGGAAAGGCGGCGAGGAAAAAGTGGGTCTTGAGGAGGGATTTGAAGGAGCGGAGGGAGGGGGCAAGGCGGATGTGGGTAGGGAGGGAGTTCCAGGCATGGGGGGCAGCGAGGGAGAAGGGTCGAAGGCGGTTAGGTGAGCAGGAGAAACGAGGGAGAGTGAGGGAGGGGACAGAGGAAGAGCGGAGAGCGCGTGCAGGAGTGCGTAGGGAGATTAGGTCCGAGAGGTAAGGGGGAGCTTGGTTGTGGAGTGTTTTGAACGTGAATACCAGGAGTTTAAACAGGATACGTTCAGGAAGGGGGAGCCAGTGAAGAGAGAAGAGGAGAGGCTGCACATGGTCGAAGCGACGGGCAGAGTGAATGACCTTGGCAGCAGAGTTTTGGATTGCGATAAGGGGGGACAGGTGAGAGCGAGGGAGGCCAGCAAGGAGGAGGTTGCAGTAATCGAGGCGAGAGATAACCATGGCATGAACAAGGGTTTTGGCCGAGGAGGTAGAGAGAAAGGGGCGGATCCGAGCAATGTTATGGAGGGCGAATCGGCAGGATTTGGCCACAGAGTCAATGTAAGGTTTAAAAGAGAGGTACGTATCAAAGATGAAGCCCAAGCTACGGGACCTTGCCTTCAGGAATAGTCAAGGAGCCAAAAAGGGTGAATGAGCAGGTAGAGGCATCACAAGTCTTGCTTGAGTCAACTTAAGTACAGCCATGAATGGTTGTTGCAGCTCCAGTGAACAACATGGGCAACTGCACAATCATATTTGATATCCTAAAATGAAGGTAGTTTCTAGAGGATAGTACATTTATTGAACTTTCTGGCCCCCTCTTTTCATAGACAATGTAAGACCTGCCTGTTCCGCCATGTTTTCCCTGAGGGAGATGGGGTGGGGTGGGGTGATAAATTGTTTTTATTGTGAGATTTTTAATTGTATTTGTTTAAATTGTTTTTAACATGTTGTTAACCGCCCCGAGATGCTTTTAGCAGGAGGGGGCGGCATACAAATTTTATTAAACTTAAACTTAAAGCTCCCAAGGAAATAGCTGACAGAAGGCTGAAGGCAGCAGCGGGGGAGGGGGGTATCCCAGCAGCCCTTAAAAGTCTAGGAATCAGCTTGGAGGTCATTTATGACATCCCATTAGAGTCACAGATGGCTCTGTCAGGAGAAAACCGAGTAGAAAGAAGAAAGGAAAGCCTTCCAGGTTAAGGGGAGGAATGCGGGAGTTTATTGCAGCTAATAAAACATCGTCAAAAAGTGGGAAATGTGCCCAAAGAGCAGAACTAGATGGGAACTCAAATAACGGCCAGTAAGGTACAATTGGTATAGGAAAGAAAAGAAGTGATCTTAAAACAAGAATCTGACAGAGGAACTAGCACAAATTGATTTAATTTCAGACACATTCAAACAAGCAGGCTAGTCCTCTAGTCCCCACAGAAAACCAAGGATGGAGGCAGTAATTAATAAGGGAGGTGAAGTTACAGAGCAAGTCATTGAGGAATTTTTTCCTTTGGTCTTTATAATGCAGATTACACAGATTATAAAGTTGATGCAGAGATTCCTTTTCAAAAGGTGCTTTTGAAGTTGTCGACGCACCCCCCTCCAAAGAAGACGAGGACACAATATATGGGTTTGAACGGCCGCACTCTTTATTAATTATCCCAAAAAAGGGGGAAGAGGTAACCCTCCCACTTCCCCCTTTGAACTGGGGTCCTTTCAATCTCTTATCCCTAACTGTTAACCTTCCCAACAGGAGGTTCCCCTATTGTGCCAGGCATTGTCCTGTTTGCCTGGTGCCCTCCTCTACCGTCTTCGGGTTAAGCCCTAGGGGAATCCTCCTGTGCCCTATCTTAACCAACTTTTCCAACTTACACCCTACCCCTACTACCGGTTTAACCGGGCGAGGGCGGGTTGTTCGCACCTATCCCCTCGCCCACCGAGGCGAGGGGTTTAAACAACAAGGAAGAGGACACCGTAACCTCCTGTTTGGTGCATGGTCCGCCCAGCAGGTTCGGCCGCTCGTCTCTCACCCTTGGGCTGGCCATGCAGTGGGCCGCACTGAGCGGCTATGTCTGGCCAATACCCATCTCTTAAGGAGATGTTGCTACCCTATGCTATCCTAACCGTTTCAACTTTTAACCGTTGGCCTGAACTCAGCCTACCGCCACCAGAACCGCCAGCTCTGCTTGGCTGGTTCGCCGCCAAAATTCAACTTGAGAGGATTTTATATAGGCTGCGTTTCAGGACCCCGAGATATATACTACATCCAGCATCCGATAGATGGACCCCATCGCTCCGATACAACTCATCCTTATCATGGCTAATCTCCGCATGAGAAATTGCGAACCCCCCTGTTCGCTGCAGCCAGTTACCAATTTCCGAGTTTGCCCTTTTTCTCGCCCGGTCCACTCTGCCCGGGTGGTGGGCATTAGCCCAGACTCTCCTTTGCAACATTTCTGACCAAATCAGAGTGCATCCCTGGAACCGATCCTGCACCTTTTGCAGATCTGCCTTCACCCTCTTTGTAAGCCAAAGCCCCGTAACCTTGGGCAGGTTATTTTCTCCCAAATGGATTACCATTATTACCGGTGTCGGGAATTTCTCTGCCGCCGCAGACAGCGCCGGGAGCAATTGCTCCCACAGCATACCGCGTCGGCCCAGCCAAATTATATTTGCCCTATCGCCTAGGCCCAGCTGAGTGCCCCATCCACTTCGGGCGGCCATCTTTCCAGCCCAATGGACGATGCTGTGGCCGACGATCCACACCACCTTCCGTCCCCGCGGGGGTTCCGCGTCTGGAAAAGAAATCATAGTTAGACGGTTGCTGACGGGTGCCCAAATGCCCCGACATTCTTGGCTCGGTGTCCCTTATATAAAAACGGTAAGCAGAAGACCGCCATCTCCCTATGTGTTGTATACGTTCTGCAGGTAGACCCATGCTCGCAGCCACCGATGCCGCCCCTATGCGAAAAGAATGCGCCGTGTAATAACCTGGGTCTAGGCCTGCTTCCTTCACGCACATGTTAAGGACTGCCCCAAACTGGTATCGCGTCAGCGGAGTCCCATCCTTGTGGAGGAACAACGGGCCCTCCGCTTTCGGGCGGGATGTTAGATACTGTTTTATCGCTTCGACGGGGCATGTAAGGGTGTCGCCCGAAGGGCACAGCCTCACGACCTTGCCTCTTGCCCTTTGATCCGTCTTTGATTTCCTCAGATGTAACAAGAGGGTGTTACCTTGCCAACCCACATCATGGATCTGCAGCGCCGCACCCGACCTATCTTTCCTGGATTGGGGGACGATCTCGCCGATCCTGAAGGCCCCAAATAGCGCCACGCGGAATGCGGCCCTAAAAAGAACTGCCTCACTGTCCGAGTGACATACGGTATGTAATGCCTGGCAGATCCTTGTGAGGAGCTGAGGGGTAATGGGGGCCCTCGTGTCCGGTGTCCGCGGGGCGCTACGGGCCCAACTCTCCCTAAGACGGCTCATAAAAAAGCCGTTATCGGGAGATGGGTGGCCCACTAGACGGCTCATAAAAGAGATGGCAGCTATTTTTCCCCCGATCGTACCCGGCGCCAAGCCCCGTTGCCTCAGTTGGAGGGCAAATTGAAGCATCTGGCCCTCAGGGATGGGGAATCCTAGTTCCCAACCTTTCCCTGACCTGTATTCCTGGAACTCTCCAAAAGCCGTTTCGTACGCCCGCCTGGTTCTGAGCGCGAGGGATCCCTGCACTGCCTGATTTAGTTCTAGAATCCAAGGTTCCACATGTCCCTCGGTAGCGGCTCTGGGTTCTCCATGGCGTCTGGTGCGAGTTGGCGAAAACGGTCTGTCTGAAATCGAGAAAGGGCATCGGCTATGCCATTATCAATTCCGGGCACGTGCTTGGCCACGAACAAAATGTTTGCCCGCAAGCATTTGAGTACAAAATGCCGGACCAGCCGCATGACCCTTTCCGATTTCGACGACAGCTTATTGATGACGTGAACGACCGCCATATTGTCACACCAGAAGAGAACCCGCCTGTTGGAAAATTCCGCCTCCCATAACTCTACTGCCACCACTATGGGGAAGAACTCCAGGAATGTTAGGTCACGGGTTAATCCCTGTTCTTCCCACTCCACGGGCCAGGGGGCAGCACACCACTTTCGCCTGAAGTACACCCCAAACCCGTGGCCGCCTGCCGCGTCAGATTGTATTTGAAGCTCCGACTCCAAAAGGAGTCGTTGCCGCCAAAAGCTCACCCCATTGTAGCCCTGGAGGAAAGCCTCCCAGGTTGCCAAATCATCCCGCATCACCCTTGTCACACGGACATGATGATGCGGGGGACGGTCGCTCCCCGTAAGGGCATACAATCGGGACATGAAGGCTCTCCCTGGTGCGATGACTCGGCAGGCAAAATTAAGGCTACCCATGAGGGACTGCAGCTGCCTGATCGTTATTTTGGTGGCTGCCCTGGTTGTCGCTATCAATTCCTTGAGGGTTTGGAGCTTGTCGGCTGGCAATCTAGATAGAGAGCTCACGGTGTCGAGCTCTATGCCCAGATATGTCAACTTGGTCGTTGGGCCTTCAGTTTTTTCGGGGGCCAACGGTACCCCCAGTTCCGCGGCCACTCTCTGGAACGCGCGCATCCCTAATGCACATTCAGTTGTCCCCGCCCTACCCGCGAAGAGGAAATCATCCAGATAGTGCGTCATCAGTCTCCGCCCTGCGCGCTGGCGCGCAATCCATTCCAAAATGGTGCTGAACTTTTCGAAGGCTGCGCACGAGATGGAGCATCCCATGGGCATAGCCTTGTCAAAGTAAAATTGTCCCTGGAACTGCATGCCGAGGAGCTCAAAGTCCTCGGGATGCACTGGCAGGAGACGGAACGCCGACTTGATGTCGCATTTCGCGAGAAGGGCACCCTTGCCGCAGGAACGCACCATTTCGACTGCAGAGTCAAATGATGCATACCTTACTGAGCAAAGTTCCGGGGGGATTGCATCATTCACCGACTCCCCTTTAGGGTGGGACAAGTGGTGAATCATGCGATATTCCCCCGGGGCCTTTTTTGGCACTAAGCCCAGGGGGGATATCCGGAGTGTGGGAATAGGCAATTCTTCGAAGGGGCCTTGAATCCTACCTTCCTTTACCTCTTTATCAATCTTTTGTTGAACTAATTGTTCGTTACCAGTCACCGATTTCAAATTTTTTGCCCCGAGATGATAGCGGGGGCCTTGGGTGGGGATCCTGAAGCCACTCCTAAAACCCTCTACAACGTACTCGGCGGTTTCGCGGTCAGGGTAATCCCGGGTCGCCAACCATAGTGCCTCATGCCGAACCGGAGTTGGCGCCCTTCCCCACCGGTTGACTGGCACTTCCTTGGCTGGCGGTGGCCTGCCTGTTACCCCCTCGCCCCCTGCTCCTGGCTCCATACTGTCTGAATCTGTTACACGTTGATGCGGCATGGTCACCTGCACATTGGGTGCATACGTGTTTGAACTTACACTGGGTCCGAAAACACCTGCCCCCATCATTGAAATCCCAACACGTAGGCCCCCCTGAAGGCTGCCGTGGTCTGTTTTTCTGTCCACCTTCGCCTTGCTGTGTGCCCCCCATACGCGAGAGGACGTGGCCGCTATCTGATCGGGGGGCATACCTGGAGCAGCTGATACACTCCAGCCAGATATCGTGAGCATGAAGATCCCAACGAAGTCTCGGGTTGTTGGCCGCCCTACGCCGGAAGGATTCATCGTAGCGCAGCCAAGCGCCCGGTCCTCCCGTATCAAACGCTCGGCGAACAATGTCCGAGTATTTGATCATCTCCAGCCCTCGCTCTGGGAACCTCGCCAGCGTCACCCCCATATAAATAGTATAAGCAGCTGTCCAGTTGGACCAGGTGCGTTCGGCCTTTGGCCTTTTAAACTTCTCTTTTTCTTTCCTCTCTTCCCTATCATTCGGATCTGGTATAGGGTCGCTGAAGAGGAGGGCGAATATGTCAATGTATTCGCCACTCCATATTTTCTCTTTGGTAGCTTGGAGCAAATGCTCCCCTAGTGGGGCAGACACGTCCGCGTGCCCCCCCGACAGGGGGGGGGCCTCTTCCCGATGGCCACAGCATCGTGCAGTCTGTTGCGGACAGCACTGACCCGCCCCCCACACTCGGGCCGCTGATTTGTAGCCTAGATTCGGGCAGTGCCCACAAACCACGGCTTGGCATCGTGATGCCCTCCCCCCAGCTTGCCCACTCAATTCAGGGCAAGTTGAGTGGTGACTCCTCCCGAGTTCATGGTGGACACCTGGCCCCACCGGGGAGCCCTCCCCTTGGCCTCTAAAGGGCCCTGCCCCCCAATGATCCTCCTCCTCTTCGTCCCACCAGCCATCCCCCCCTTGCTCACCTTCAACGGGTTCGTGTCCGCATCGGGGGCCTGGGCCACCCATGTGGCTCGTTGGTCCCCTCTGTCCGCGCTGTGCCGCCTCCATGCTGTCTGACAAAACCCGCATTCCTTCCCGTAGTGCCTCAAATTGAGCTTGATAGTCGGGGGGGCCTTCTTCCCTTCACCTGCTCGGTCCCGGTTCCTCGTCCCTGAAACGAGAAGGCAGAGCCCGACGCCGCCCGCCTCCCGTGCGGCGTGGGCCCTCCTCGTAGCCTGGGGGCAGGCCACCTGTCCCTTCTTCCCTCGGGACCGGTTGCCCGGTTTCCCTTTCTTCGCCACCATGTTGCCCCAGGGGCTCACTGCGACCCCCTTCCAATTCCTCTATGCGGGCCTGATATCCTTCCAACTGGGCCTGCATGGCCCTGAGGACTGCGTCCTGCGAGGCCCCGCCTTGCTGCTGTTTTTTAGGGTTAGCCTTTTTGGGGGGAGGCTTACTTACCTTCTTTGCTTGGGCCTTCTTCTGGCCCTTGCGGCGGGGGGGCATTTTAGCACCCTGCTGCTCCCACTGCCGCTGCTGAGTCACCCACTGGGGCACTAAGCAGATCCCTCTGGGCTGTCCTGTAGTGATCCCTTATGCTATGGGGAGAGTTTTCTTTGCTTCCTGTTTTATCCCTTAGTCCGTGTGCTTCGAGGAGAGCGGCCTGGTAAATGGCGCTGCCTCGAAGCACGTCCTGACTCCCCGCTCCCGCCTGGCCGAATGAGGCAGAGAGCGGGGATTTCTAAGATGGCGCCCGGGACCCTCGACTCTCGCGAGAGTTCCGGGCGTGCTCCTAACATGGTTGCCAGGGCAACCAAGGCCTGACTCCCCGCCCCACCCTACAGCGGCCGCTCCTTTCTCGCCTCCTTTGGCTGGGAGGGGAAAGGGGCGCCGCCAAACCCCCGCCGCGGCGATCGCGGAGGGGACTTTGAGGTCTTTAAAGAGGAAGAGCCAAAGATTTCTTTCTGATTGGGCCCACACTGGATAATATACATACAAACTGTACCCAAATTAGGGAGAAAGAGGATAGCAGATCCACTATGGAATCAGTGCCCCTTCCCATTCCTCTGTTATTCATAAAGCTAAGTGTTTGTTTCTTTGTAGAGAGTGCGAGGTATGACTACTGAGAGCTAGGGAGCTTCCCCACTCCCTCCAATATATATTTTATTGTTATTATTAGTATGGGCTGGCCTGAAATACTCAAGATCAGTAAATCACTGATGCTGGATAGTGTTAGTCTCAGGTCTCCGAAGTAAATAATGCATGAAATATACTGACAAGTCATTGAGGGGAAAAATCCTCAATGACTTGCTCTGTAACTTCACCTCCCTTATTAATGTATACCTAAAAACTCTGTGAGGGAATGCTTTGAGTTAATGGCAGCTGAGGGAGCTCAGCACCTTGGGCTGTATGATGTTTGCTTATCAGTGAGAAGCAAGGAGTTTATGAGTCTGTTGCAGGCAAACCTAGGACCAGAGTCCAGGAGTCCTAATAACCAGTTCTCATGAAGAACAGAGCTGGTGCCTAGGCCTAGGCTTTGGCTCTAGCCTTGCCAAAAGATTGTTGTATAACCATGGGCCCATTTCTTGGCCTCCAGGGCCCGCTTTCCCTCTCTAAAATGAGGATGAGAGAGTGCCTTTCTTCATGGAGACAGTGCCAAGCTGAATTAATTCCTGTTTGCAAAGTGCTTTGAGATCACTGGATGGAAAGGTTAGGAATGTGCCAAATACTATCATTTTATTTAAAAAGGCATTGGAGATGGTGGGAATTCCAAAGCCTGGGAGTTTCCCCTCATTTCCCACCAAACGGACTAAGAAGCTCATTAAAAATAGACTAGTACAACCCTTGGATAAGTAGAACATGACCAGGTCAATCCAGCGTAACTTCTGGATGGGAAAATTGTTCCTCTCAAAACCCTTAGATATTTTTAAGTTAATAAAGTATTAGATAAAGGTGATTCCCAGCAGACAATAATGTACTTTGATTTTCACAGAGCCTTTGATAAGTTCCCTCACACAAAATTATTAAGGGAAATAAATAGCCACAGGATAAGGGGCAAATTCTTGTCATGGATTAAAAACTAGTTAAGCACTAGGAAACATAATGGTAGTGAATGGTTTCCCTTTAGCATGGAGAGAAGTTAATGGAGAGATTCAGTACAGACAGGGCAGCATTATTTAATGTGTGCTACAGTAGGAGGACAGCATGGTTGTCTGATGATCATTCTAGGATGTTTTGGTTTGTGCAAATCACAGAAAATTGCAAAAAACTCCACAACTCTTTCTGAGCAGGCACCTTTCATAATCTGATCTTCAAATACATTGTGTGCAGTGCAAAATCACCCCCTTCCTTGGCTTTACTTTAATTAATAAGGTCATCATTAAGACAGATATGTATATATTTTAAAATATTTCTATGCTGTCCTTCTCGCAGAGGTTCAGGGTGGCTTACAATCATAAAAACAGAATACAAAAGCCATGAAAATCACTAGAAACCCACCCCATACAGTTCCCACCCAATCCCATCCCATCCTACCCTATCCCAGCCTGCTGAATGCCTGGCCAAATAAAAAGGTCTTATACTGTTTCCGAAAAATGAGCAGGCTGGGCTTAGGTGGATCTCCAAGGGGAGGGAGTTTCATAATCGTGGGGCAGCCACCTAGTATGCCTCCCTGTGCGCCCTAGTCGTAGAAACACCATGGTGAGATGGTACCTGCATGAGGGCATCCCCAGCTGGCCTCAGGGGCCATAAAGGGACATAAGGGAGGAGACGGTCTCTCAGATACCTGGGGCCCAAGCCGTTTAGGATTTTATAGGTTAAAACCAGCACCTTGAATTGTGCCCAGAAATCTATTGGCAGCCAGTACAGACTCTGGAGCACCGGTTTAATGTGCTCCTGGTGACACACCCACCCACCACCCACCCCTGCCAAAGACTGGCCTCCGCATTCTGCACCAGCTGCAGCTTGAAAACAGTCTTCAAGGGCAGTCCCACGTAGAGTGCATTGCAGTAGTATAGCCTTGAGGTTCCGAAGGCATGGATGACGGTGTGAGGACAGCTATGTTTTCTCCCTGATCCTGTTCCTAGGTTTCTACCACTGAACTGTTCAGTTCTTTACACGAAGAGAGTCCCTCCATTACTTCATGATTTGCCATTTGTCTCCAAGAGTCATAAGTCAACATAATGAAGTGACTGGTTGTCAGTGTGAGAGCAGATGGAACGTAATCCAGGCTTAATTTTTTCTTAAGAGTGTCAATATTCAAACCTGCCTCAAAAGGATCCACCCATGACCCTGCAAGTCCTTGCTCAGAGAGTAAGGTTTGAATGAAGTTTGATGGGGGCTAGCATTGTCACCACCTCTCTGCGCCTGGTCAGCATTTCAGTGGCAAAACACTCTTATTACCAAATGGCTGCTGAGTGGTAGTAGCAGAAAAGTTCATTTTAAAAACATTCATAGATTCCTTGTTCATTTGTTCATCGTTGACATTTTAATTTGCTGTTTGGTGGTGGTTTTTTAAAAAGTTGTCAATCATTGGCCGCTTTTAGACGATCGCGCGGTTCGCTCGCGAGGGGTTTCAAAAACCCCGCGAGGAGTGATTACACGTGACGCCGCTGGCAATCACGCGCCTGATACGGCACCGCACATTATTTTCAAGTTGTGAACTGACTGGGAGCCTGATTGAGGTAGGTCATTTGCGGCTTGAAAATAATGCGTGGCGCCATATCAGGCACGCGATTGCCGGCGGCGTCACGTGTAATCGCTCCTTGCGGGGTTTTTGAAACCCTGCGCGAGCGCACAGCGTGATCATCTAAAAGTGGCCATTGATTGGTTCATCTGTATTACGTGAGGTACTGAAGTACCAAATAATGAAGAAACAAAGAGCCTAAGTAACAAATATGGAGAACTTCATAGAAGTGACAAATTCTGATTGGGCCTCATATCACCTTGTCTCTCATGTCTCTTCATGGCCTCTGAGGTCAGCTGGGAGCACCTTCTTGCAGGTACCATCTGCCCACCAACCTTCCACAACAAGGACACACAGAGAGGCATTCTCGGTGGCTGCCCCACAATTAGGGAACTCCTTTCCCTTGGAGGTTTGTGTAAGCCTGATCCTGCTCATCTTCTGGAGGCGATGTAAGACCTTTCTTTCTGGCCAGGCGTTTTGCAGGCAGGGATAGGGTTGGGGGCTTCTAAACATGACAAGACAGGTTGGCCCATTGTGCTATGGGTGAGAGTCTTGCAGAGTAACATTAGTGATGAAGTCTGAAAGAAATGTTGGTGATGACCCTTGGCAAATATTAAGCTGTGGTTATAATGTAGATAAATGAAAGACGATGGTTTCAGTCATGGTCAGCAACACAATAAAGACTTCTTTGGTGTGTCCTAATAGTTCTGAAATCATAATCAAAGAACATCTGTGGGTGTCTTCAAAGAACAGAAAACAATAGAGGATATGTTATAATTACTTTAACTTGAACAATGGCACTCTCATAGAATTATAGGTGTCTCATCCGAGGGCAAAGGAACATCTAGCACACGTCTGTGCTAAGCTCTGTGCAGACACTTTGTAAGAGACAGGCCCTATCCCAAAGAGGTCACAATGCCACACAAAATTGATGGGAGGAGGATCATTACTATGTTACGAAGGGAGAAGTAAGGAACAAAGAAAGTAAGTGGGCAATTCAAGATCACACAAGGCACTTGAACTCAGATTGCATGAGCCCCACCTGCGCATCTTCTCTCTGACCACTGGTGTGAAGCTTGGATCCAGATCCACAGTCCCACTATGTTTGGGGTAAGATGATTTGGCTTCTAGTCAATCTAATCAGATTTCTAAGAAAGACTCAGAAAAACCTCTACTACATTTTAGGCATTGGGACTGGGCCGATGGTTTAGTATCCAATATTGCTTGACTGTGTTACCTTTGATGCTACAGTAGGCTGTCTGGCTAACTTACCCACCCTTTTCTTTCCCATGGTTTGCACTAGACTTGAAGTCAGACTTTGTATTTTAAAATGTCAACCAGAGCAGACTGAAGCTCAACCCCGATAAGATGGAGGTGATGGTGGTGGGGATTACGAAGGAGGTGTCGGCCCCCCTTATTGGGGGGGTTTGCCCTCCCATAGCACAACAGGTCCGGAGTCTGGGGGTGGATCTGGACGCGGACCTCCGCCTGGAGCGGCGGGTGGAGGCAGTCGCAAAGGCTGCCTTTCGCCAGTTATATCTGGTGTGGAGGCTGCGTCCGTTCGTCTCCGGCCCGGACCTGGCCTCCCTCATCCATGCCTTCGTCACCTCGAGGCTGGACTATTGCAACGCGCTCTACATGGGGCTTCCCTTGTGTTTGGTTCGGAGGCTGCAGCTAGTGCAGAATGCGGTGGCCCGTCTCCTTTCGGGGACAGGTCGCTGGGAGCACATAACACCGGTGCTCTGGGCTCTGCACTGGTTGCCAATAGCGTACCGAGCCAGATTCAAGGTGTTGGTATTGATTTACAAAGCCCTGCACGGTCTCAGCCCCTCATACCTAAGGGACCGCCTCGCCCTCCACGCTCCGGAGCGGCTCCTTCGGTCTGATGGGGGTGCCTTCTTGGAGGTCGCCCGCGTTAAGCGGGGGACCACAATGGAGGGGGCATTCTCGGTGCCCAGGCCGCGTCTCTGGAACTCCCTGCCGGAAGAGGCCCGCCTGGCCCCAAGCCTATTAGTATTTTGGCGGAAATGCAAGACCTGGTTGTTCGCCCGGGCCTTTGGGGAGGGGGGTGGGTAGTTGAGTTTTATTCCCCTATCCCAAGTAATTTATATCCCAGGCCCTGTTTATGTCACTTTAATGTTTATATGGTATTTTAAGTGTTTGGATTGTTTTAAATTGTATTTATTGTTGAAATCTGCCCCGAGCTGTGTTCAGGAGGGGCGGGGTAAACATTTAATAAATAAATAAAATAAATAAATTAAATAAATAAATAAATAAATATTATTTTGTCTCTTGCTATTTCCTGTGTTCTTCTAACAATTTCAGAACAAAACAAACAAGCAGCTCGGAGGGCTCCAGGCAGCGTGCTGTTTTCTATTTGATTTTTTTACTACACATATATATTTTTTGTAGTTAAAAACCTGTAGTATTTATCAAATACATGCAGCCAAATTTCCCATGCTCTACACCTACAGTGGATTTCAGATTTTCAAAAGTGTTTGTGCATCTGACTCTCGCTTTTCCACGTTACTTACTGTGCATGATTTGCCTCCGGGAAAGAATCTGGAAGGCAAAGTATGCACAAGGTTTGTGATGTGGGACTGCCCCCCCGCATTTTGGACAGCAATCCTGAGGGGGGATGCATAGCTGGATTTCCCAACTCTGCAATCCCCTGCAGGATCGTCAGCAAAAATGGGCAGGGGTGGAGGGACAGTCCCACATTACAAACCGCGCACATGCTTTGCCTTCGGGATTCTTTTTTAGAGACAAATCATATGCAGTAAATAACATGGGAAAGCCCCCTTCGCCCACTGGATGTGGGCGACGGGCATTTGTCGCGCCCCTCCCCTCCCGGTGGAGCGAGGAGACGGGAAGAGAGCCGCGGCAGGGAGGCATTTTAGAATGCTCCCGCCAGAGAAGGTTGGTTGCTGGGCAACCGGGGCCAAGAGCACTGACGTGGAGGCGCAGCACGGGCTAAGCAAGCAGCCCCGCCCCCTTTTAGGAGGGGTCTGGGTTGTGCAGAGCCGCGTGAGACGGCATTCCAGAAGGGAGTGAGGGGAAGCAGCAGCCCCACCCATCTCGCCCTCTTGCACTGTGGTATTGTTAGCGGTTGCTGTTAGGGAGCCGAGGAGGAATTTGGGCAATTAGAGTCTTCAAAAGGATTGCTGGTTTCGCCTCCTCAGCAGTGCAGAGTAGGTTAAATAGGTTTAATTGGCAATGATTCGTTTTGAATAATATAATGTGTTTTATCATAATTGGCATGTTTATTGGCATTTTGAATTTATTAAAAAGGACAATGGTACTTTTCATTTTGGATTTGATGAATAAGAATGGATGATCTGGAACAGTTATGGAATAGTTGATTGTCGCACTCGCAGGGGTCCAGTATGCTAGGATAGGATAAATAGGTACGGTATAGGATCAAAAGTCATCTCCTTAAGAGATGGGGAAGTGGTATCCAGTGTCATGTAGGGCACAGCAGGCACTGGGGTCATGACCCTGGGAGGGGGTGTCTTAGCTGAGCGGGAAGGGCATGCGCTGTCCTCTGACTCGGCAGGCATTTATCTCCTTACTCACACCCAAAGTTGGAGCTTGTTCGTCCCCCCTGTTTGGCCAGAGCCTGAGTGTTGTCGAAAGGGGGGCAGGTTATGTTGGTGACCTGATTAAGGAAGGCACATCCTGATCAGGCACAAGTTAATAAGATAAATTAGAGTTAGCATACTGGACCCGAACTGCTGGGCAATTTACCCACCGTCCTTATTGATTGAATAATTAAAGAGTGCGGCCATTTTTTCAACGCAACCACTGTCTCTGTGTATTATTTGGGGGTGCGTCGACAAGTGCCCTTTTGCGCTGGTCTGTCCTCCTCTAGTGATGGTTATAATCCCCACAGAAGATGCAGAATCTACTGCTTTCCTGTGGTAATAAATCTGAAAGCTTATGTGGGCGAACGGCATGAAACAAATCTGCCTGCCACTGGGAAAGCTGTCCCACTGCCTGTACAAGCTGGGTGGGGGTCGAGGAATGCAACAGACGTGCAGGCAGCCAGCTCAGCCCCTGTTCCCAGCCCTCCGTGATGTGCAGCCCTGGTGGCCCCCGCCCTGTGGCAGGGGTAGGCAGGACCCAAACAGATGCACGGGCCCATGTTGGCCCAGGTGGGTGGTCCTTGGCCCTTGACTCCGGAGATTTTCTGGGGTGCGTCCCAAATCAGCTGCCTACCCATCCTGGGGTAGAAGCAGGTCCACATCTGGCAGCATGTGAACACATGCACTGGTGGGACCCAGGCCAAAGTAGGCCACAGCAAGCCAATGTCACATCTGTTAAACCCCCATCATTGCACTTTATGATAGCAGTTAGGGGCAGATTTTTAGGAAAAATCAGCTTTTCAGGAAAAAATCTGAAATCAGCTTTTCAGGAAAGCAAAAATCTGATTTTCAGGAAATATTGGGTGCTGAACTCTTTAGAAAATTTGAACCACAGGGGGGAAATGCACATATTCTCATTTCTCTCTCTGTCCACACAAACACTAATTTAGGCCGATGCTCTCTTCCTCACAGCCTCATTCTTCCTAAAGCGCAGTCTCACTCACATACTACTATGTGTATTCAGTCAGACACCTATACGGCCTGGTGCCTACCTGCGAGACCGCCTCACGGCCTGGGCCTTGGTGCGCCCCTTGCGGTCGACCGGGGGCGCCCAACTCAAGGTCCCCTGGGTGTCCTGGGTGGCGATGATGAGGAGGGCATTCTTGGTGACCACACCTAGGTTGTGGAATTCCCTCCTGATGGAGGCCTGCCTAGCCCCAGACCTTCCCTGTTTCCAAAGAGAGTGTAAAACCTGGCTGTTCCGCCAGACCTTTGGTGAGAGAGACGGGTAAGGGTGGGAGGGAGGGTTGGGGGAGAAGGGTTTTCTTATTTCCGCTCTTTTACTGAGTTTTTATATGTAATTTTATATTTTATGTTTTATATATTTTTATATTGTATATTTTGGATTGTAAGCCTCCCTGAGCTGCCATGTGAGCAGGAGGGTGCGGGATATAAGGTTATCAAAATAAATAAAATGAAATAAATAAATATTCTGTCTTTCTAAGGCATGTTCAGATATATACACTCACTCTCACAACACTGCTGTGAACACATGCCCCATCACACCCACTGATACACACATTTTCTGGCGTGCGTGCACACACATTCACACATACTTGGGCCCTTCTCACATGAGACCCCTGCCCCACCCCCATGCCCACGCAGATCCACTTTGTGGGCATGGCAGGGGCCCCCCGTGTGACTTCCACAGCTGTGGGTGGGGATGCATGTGCATTTCCACGCTCCACCCATCTCCACCATTGCCCCATGCATGGAACAACCAGTGACAGTGGTGGTTGCTCCATACATGGAGGTGGGTGAAGATTTGTGTGCGTCCATGCAACAGCCACACACACACACCCGCAGCCGCACATGCACCGCACATACACCGCGGCATCCATCCCCTCCCCCCACCCCCCGCACCGTGGCCTCTTTGAAAAGGGCCTTATTCTCTTCTTTATATAACCAAATGTTCAAACACGCTCTCACAGTCTCTCATATACTAAAGCTTACAACTGCTCTATATCACCCCTACACACCCACTCTCACAGTCGTACACACAGCCACTAAATATTATACACTCAGATATTCACACGTCACCCTTTATGCTCATACCCAGGCTCACACACATACAGTATTGCAGGGTATCAGAGTTCTAAGTTTTAACTACATTCTCTAATCCCCAAATGTCCAGAAAGTATCTGTCAAACCTTCAAAAATTATGAGGTTGGCCCAACATGAGTGTCATGATTTCATAAGCCCCTAAAATTGTGAGACTTGCAATAAAATTGCAGGAGATGGAACCCCACTTCACTGTCTTACCATCCTAAATGCCTGATGGGGGTGTGAAGCTGCAGAGTCCTTAGCACGCATCTACCCTGCCCTTGTGACCAAGGCAGGAAGAGTGGAGAGAATAGCTGGCTAGTCAGAGATCTAGGCCTGCAACGTTCTTTGCTTTGTACATTGTAGAACGTAGGATCTGGTCCCTTACAGCAGTCATTCCCAAGCATCTGCCCTGGTGACCCCATATTAAGACTGAAGAGTAAAAACAGAAGTGACAGCGTCACAGTCACGTCCTTGGCTGGGTTGGGTTAATGCCGCACCACCGACACTGCCGGGGTCAGGTTGGGGAACCAACCACACGTGACCCCAGCCAGGCCCCACCCCTGTGATCTGTCCCACCCCTGCCATGACGGGCAGCAATGGCAGCCAATTATGGCAGCCCCGATCTGAGATGGGCCATGGCAGGCCAGAACACATGTTCTATTCCACTGTGGCCCACTTTGCCCTCAACTGACCTTGGGTGAAAGTAAGGGCAGTAGCCCCGAGCTGTGACTTCAGCACTTTGCTGAGTAACAGCCCGGGCTAACCGCCAACATGCCTGGGGTCAGTCTGGGCAAAACATCTGCGTGCCTGAGCACAAATGTGGCAGTGACCCATGGGCCACAGCAGGACAAAGCTGGCAAGAATGTGTCACTGTCGCATTGGTTTTTACCCTTAAATAAAAATTCTCTGACCCCAGACAGCAACAAGGGCATGTAAGACATATCAGTCAAGACGCTGTAGATGGCATGACCATTCTTGAAGTTCCAACCCATAGTTTGTGAACCTTTGCCTTTCAGAGAATCTGAAAGCTACATGATGTGGGTCTTTCAGATGAAACCTTGCAAGTCTACTTCCTGCTCTTTTCAGGCATTCAAAATGTGATGGAATTTTCCATAGGAGCAGAGTCTTCCTTCAGTTAAAGATGCTTTTTCATACAACATCTTAGAGATGCTGTGCCTGTAAATATAAGGTACCACCCTGACCCCATTGAAATCAGTGGGAATTTAGCCATTGATTTCAGTGGAGTCAGGATTTCACTCAGTTTGCAAAGAGCTTTGGAATGTCTAGGATGAAGAGCAAAACAGAAATGTCATCTCATCTTATTATTATTGCTATTCTGGTTGGCAACCTTCCAGCAAAGTGAATTCTGAGCATAATGTTCTTTTGGCTCATGCTGGGCTCAACCAGTTCCTGTGTTTGAGCTGGCACACTAAGTAAGTAGGCAAGAAAGTGAAGAGATTATTAATAGAGAACAAGAAAGAGAAAAGGTGTTTAAACAGTTAGTTCCATCTCTGAGTCTCTAATCTGGGTTCTACCATTTTATAGTTCCCGGAAATTAATACCCAAATCTAACACCAAACTTTTCTAAACCGTAACTCATTAAGCTTTAGTGGTACTTAAGACAAGACCCTTGCTTGCATGAGGCCATCAAGCACTGATATTGACTCTCCGGGACATTTTTAAGGCTATTTATATCACAATAAAGCCACTTTATTAGCCTCATCAATCAGGAGAGGCCATGTTTTGGCCTGGTAACAACGCTGCCTAAGTCTCTGGAAAAGAGAAGGTTGAAAAATTATGGGATGCATTATCTTCAATCTCATTTGAAACCTCCTAATTGAAACAACGGACAAGAGCAGTTTATTGCTTATAAAATAAATGGAGGCATTGCTAATGCAGTAATGGGACGTTCAGTTTTCCAGCTTCTATAGAGATAGATTTGTTCTTTCACTAGGCCCTGTCTGTGGCAAGAGTGACCCATGCCTATGTGGAGCCAGTCATATCCAAAATCTGTGTTCATTGGGTACTGGCATCTTATATCTGAGGCTCAGCTGAAGTAGTGACTTCTGGTGTTTTAGCTCAGCTGGCACCCCCTGGTGTCAGTGTCTGATATAGATTCAGTTTGGTCTCTAGCTGGGGTGATACCTCTCATTTGCAGTCTGTACTAAGCTGACAGTGCTCAGTGTCTGTGGCTAGTGGTACTAGTTCGGTGGCACAGGGATTCTGTGTTTATCCTAAGAGGACAGCACTTTGTCTGTGACTGCTGATGCTAAATGTAGGGCCTAGTGTAAAGCCTAGAGGAACATGGTGCCTTTTTGAGATAGTGTTTGTACTTGACTGGGCCAGGCTAGCAGTATCAGGTGTAGAATAAACCTACACAGCTATGGTACTTGTAGGTGTTCACTGCTGCATCTGGTGTCGTGCCTGGGTCAGGTTGGCAGTATCGGGTAGCCACGGCTGTGCTGGCATTAGTGCTACTACTTATCATTTCTATAGCGCTACTAGCCATATGCAGCACTTTACAGTCATAGATTTTGAAGACAGGTCCCTACCCAGTGGGCTTACAATCTAATATGGACATGAATGAGGGGAACACACAGGGAAACACAGACAAACACATACTCCCATTTTACAGATGGAGAACCAAGGCTGAGAGTTTGTGACTTGCCCAAGGCCATGCAGCAAGTTCATTGGCTAGGGTGAGATTCAAAGAAGTCCTGGTTCCCCAGGTCCAAACCCAGCACCTTCTCTAGTCTGCATCAAATGTGTTGATTTCAGAGTCAGATACTGTCATTACCAAGTGTCTCTATCAAGGCTGACAGTACATGACTGAGGCAAAAGCAGCACTGCTTTCCTCCTGCCCTTTTTCAGACCCCTTGCAGGTTTTGCATTTCCAGCCCCATACCTATGAGTAAGATCTTAGCAGCAGCAGTTGCTCAGGGAAGGAGACAGTAGGTTGATATTGCTTTTAGGGGCCTCTGAGACTAAGCAATACCAGGGCTTAAAAGCTGTTACAAATATTTGATAATTAATTGGTCAGGAAATCAGTCTATTTTAATGACTACCGTTAAATAAAGAAGAGAGATAAAAGGACTTTGAATTCCCATGGTGCTAAACTACTGTCAGGAGGAGAGCGAGAGAGAACCTATTACATGTCTGCTTTTATGCCAACGGGGGCTTTTAGTTCTTGAGAATGCTCTTTAGGAAGGTGGTTGAGATCTTTATCTTCCCGAATCCTAGCTGTTTGGATTCGGAACAGGAAAGAATGAATGTGTGTGGTTTATTGCAAATAATCCATCAGGTGAGGAGAGGAAAGATGGGGATGATGTGACCTTCTGCTTCACCTCCAGCTAAATACTGACTGCAGAGCAGCATGGGTTGTGGTTTATTATCAGAGTTATGTATGACACTGTTGGGAGCAATGTGTGCAGCACGGTTAACCTCACTTGTCTTTCCAAGCACTGGTCGATGGAGCAGCAGCATGGAAAACTTCCATTTAATCTGGTCTAGTGTCCCCACCAAGAGGTCACCACAGTTTACAGAAGCCTCCAAGGGGAGCCAGTCATTCTGTTTGTTTGTTCATGCTGGTACGTATTATCCACTCCTACCCCTGACTCAGAAGAGGAGCAGACTGCAAGGCCCTGGTTTAAATATTTATTTATTTCAATTAATATATGCCACCCTTCCCTGAGGCTCAGGGCGGCATACAATCATTAAAAACCAATAAAAAACCCTAAACCTCCCTCCGCGCAAACCCCACCCAAAACCACCTACCCACCCAACCCTCTCTCACACGTCTACCCCAAACCCACCCACCAAACCCACCCTGCCTGCCAAATGTCTTTTCAAATAAAAGAAGTCTGACACCACCTCTGGAAGATGCTCAGGCTCTGGCTCAAACAAACCTCTGGGGGGTTTCAGAGCACCTCAGATGAGAATTGATATTGTAGTATAAGGTACTATTATTATTAGGATGGCAGGGAGAGAGAGAGTAGTGGGAGCAGGTGCTGCCCATGTCTCCCACTCAGACCACAACTCATCTCTACCTCTTCCCCCCCTGCTTCTTTTCCCCCCCTGAACATCAGTTATAAATCAGCTCCCAACTTTCATGTCAACAGCGAAAACTCCATCAAATGTATCATGCCGTTTCTTTTTTCTCTTCTGTTTATTTATTTATGGCTATATTCTCCTTTGGAAGGCTTGTTGTGGGTGCATGGATGAAGGTGAGATCAGATCAAAGCTCCCACAAGGCCTCACTCCCAGAATTCTCTCCTTCCTCCCCTCCCCTGCCCCAAGCTCTTCTCATATAATTCCCCCCAAAGCCTGACAGTGGACAGAAGTGACATATCAGTGAGAGGGAGACGCTGAAGAGAAGAAAGTTAAAGGAAAGTTTGGCTCCCCGGACTTTTAAAGCCACAGATCTGTTTTGGAAACTGTAAGCAACTTGGAATAGGAGACCATTTCTCCTTTGCACACTCACTTTAATAAACAATAATATTAGTTCATGAAGTCCATCTCCCTGGAGCCAGTATAATATTGCTCTCGACGGTACTGATATGTTTTTAGGACTTTGCCCATTTCATTTTTAAACCTCCAAAGCCATTGGGCATCTCCCACCGTTCCACAGCTTAGTAGCTCTCTCTGCCAAGGAATTCTCTGTGTTTAAACTACTTTGTGCCTTTATTACCTACATCTCGTTGCATCTAGTTAACTATGCACTTTCCCTCCTTCCTTGGTGTTTACCCTTTTCAAATATTTGCAGACTGCTACCATGTCCCCTCTTAAGTTTTTTCTGAGCCTAGCTATACATATTGAATACCTTAAGTTTTCTTCATAAGCCAGTCCCTTCCAGCCTCATCGTCTTCGTCTTTTTTTTCTTTGTTGCTCTCCTCTGAACTCCCTCCAATTTGCCCATATCTCTCTTGCAATGAGGCACCCAGAATTGAGCACATCATTCCAGGTGCTGTGGTGATCATTATTGTTAAAATGAAAAGAAGCAGAACAGCTGAAAGTGAATCTGCCTCTTGGTCTCCTTGCATCGCTTGCTGATGGTATTTCAGAAGTAGCCTTAGATATGGAAATTAGTGTGTGTGTCTCCTTCAGAAGCTCTTCTTAGCTTTCAAGTGGGAGAGAGATGTAGAGAGGAGGGGGGATGTTTAAGCTCCTCAAAGGATTTGTCTATGCTAGACTTTTCTTCACATTTCCCAATGTTGCTAGCTACCACTAAGTGCAGCACAAACACCAGTAGCAATGACAGGTGCTTGTATTTTTATTACTACCAGGGGTGCATCTACATGAGCTGGGGTGGGGCAGGCAAACACAGCCACCACACTTTGGGCCAATGAGGAGAGCTGGCCACACGGTCCACTCCCCTGCTGCCGTTACCAGCTCCTCCAAGTCCCAGGGCGGGACTGTTCGTTGGGGTGGGGAGGGGGGCGCGCATGCACTCCTCTGGGCCCCTTCTCCCCCCCCGATCAGCTATTGGGTGGGTGGATCGGGGGGAGGGGGGAAAGCGGGTCTGGGAAGAGGGCATGCACTCCTCCCACCTGCCCAACAGTTGATTGGGTGGAGAGGGGCTTGGAAGGAGCACACACACCTTTCCCAGACCCTCCTCCCTGATCAGCTGTTGGGTGGGTGGAAGGAGCACACACCCTCCTCCCAGGCCCCTCTCCCCTACGATCAGCTGTTAGGCAGCAAGAAAGAGGGCACACGCTCTTCCCAGGCCTCCCTCCCTAATCCACCTGCCTAACAGCTGATCGCAGGGGAGGGGGACCTGGGAAGAGTGTGCACCACCTTCTGAGACCCCTCTCCCCCAATCAGCTGCTAGGTGGCGGTGATGAGGGTGCGTTCCCCTGTGACCAGCTGTTAGGTGGGTGGTGGGTGGGGAGGAGTACACTCCTCCAAGCCCGACCCACAGACCCTGCCTTGTGGCAGGACTGCATGGGTCAGCCACATGGGAGGCAGGTCCTTTAACCCACTTTGGACAGCGTTATCCCACTTTGCGTAACCGTACTCTGCACTGCATTCCCGACCTTTTTCCAAGGCTGCATCATGTAGTAGCTGGTTGCTCAAAGTGCGATAAGGCTGCCCAAAGTGGGATAACGTATCTTATATCATCTGCACTGGGTGCAGCCGGATGAGCTACAGGAGCCCGGTCTCTGCACAGCCCTGTGGCAGGCAATCACCAACAACACACCGGGTGGGGAGGGGCATTGCAGGGAGCTGGGCACACAAGCAGCCTCCTCTCGCCCACCAGGAAGCCAGGTGACTGGGCTGTTCTTGGAGCTCCTGCCATGGCTGGGTCGGGCTGCGTCACTGGCCACACAAATGGGCACCCAGCCCCACCCTGCCTCCCTTCCCTGCCCAACCAAACATCCACCCCCGGCTGTGGCCTTGCATGACATGGTCCCACAGTGGTGCTCTCTGCGTAGCAGGGTAATTGTGGCTGGGCACACGAGTTACCCTGGCCTGGGCAGCCATGTGAGGCATGGCTGCTCCACAACACGTTCCTCGGAATTATTCTGAGGACATGTCACGTAGCAAACAGCTTTTTGCCTCACCCCAGGGCAGGGGGAACATCTGGCAGTTGCCAGCCACACGAAGCACTGCATCGCGTGACCTGGCTGCTCAGGGAAGGGTGAGGCTACCTAAGGCATGGTAGCCTCCCCTACCTGTCTGTGTGGCTGCACCCACTGTCTCTCCTACCTACTGTTGCCACTATCAGCAGAGCAGGAACAGTGGGGAATGTAAAGAGAAAAACCCAAGTGTATGCAATGGCCTAAGAGTGCCATCATATCCTGGAGGATGCCGCAGGTAGAGATGCAATAACCTAGCAAGTGAAGACAAACCAGTCTTGCTATTCACATCCAGTGCTACCCCTCAGGCTACTGAAAGCAAGTCAGTGGCTTCTTGGAAATGTTTAGGGAACAATGGTAATACTGAGGTATCCTCTGATGCTTAGTCTACTCTATGCCACATTGCCAGTTACCAGGAGGATGACCGAGTTATTTATTTATTTATTTCAAGCATTTTTAACCCATCCATCCTGCCACAGGCAGCTCTGGGTGGCGCACAATATAAAACATTAACATTAAAAACAACTTTTAAAATAGACAACAACGGGAGGTATAAAAAATCCCCAACCACCCACCACCCTAACCCATTCCCCCCATCCTACCCATCCTCCCCCCTGAAAGCCAGGCAAAACAGCCACGTCTTGCAACAGCGCCAAAACAAGGGGAGATCCGGGGCCAAACGGGCATTCACCGGCAGGGAGTTCCACAGCCATGGGGCAGCCACCAAGAAGGCCCTCTTCATCGTGGCCCCCCAGCAGACTCAGGGGACCTCCAGGACTGTCTCTTATACACATCTAGATGTGTATAAGAGACAGGCCATGGGGCAGCCACCGAGAAGGCCCTCTTCATCGTGGCCCCCCAGCAGACTCGGGGGACCTCCAGGAGAGCACCCGCCGATGACCGCAGGGGCCGATCCAGAACCTGGGGGGTGAGGCGGTCCTGCAAATAGGTTGGGCCGAGGCTGCTTAGGGCTTTATAGGTAAGCACCAATACCTTGAATCAGGCCCGGAAGACTACAGGCAGCCGGTGCAGAGACTGAAGAACTGGTGTAATATGTTCCCGACAGCCCAATCCCACCAGGAGACGGGCCGCTGCGTTCTGCACCAGCTGCAGTCTCTGTACCGTCACCAAAGGTACCCCCCCAAGAAGAGCGCGTTACAGTAGTCAAGCCTAGAGGTGATGAAGGCGTGGATGACGGTGGCTAGGTCAGAGTCCGAAACATACGGCCGAAGCCGACGCACCAGATGTAATTGACCGACGGCACTCCTTGCCACAGCCCCCACCTGAGCATCCAAGCGGAGTTGCGAGTCAAGGATCACCCCCAGACTCAGTACCTTGGGAACCAGCGGAGGGCAGACCCCATCAATGATGGGGGCTGTTACCCCCGCTGCCTTACCCACCAACATCACCTCCGTCTTGGGGGACGTAAAGGGACATGGTAGGATAGGCGGTCTTTCAGATATGTGGGACCCAGACCATTTAGGGCTTTAACCGTCAAAACCAGCATCTTGAATTGTGCCTGGAAAGCTATAGGCAGTCAGTGCAGACTTCATGTATCACAACCCAGCTGTGACTTCTTACAGGACCGTCACCATTAATTATTTCCTTGTGGCTACTGCTTGGACTGTCCAGTCCTCAGCTTCTCACTGTCCTCCCAGGGGAATGATTTCCACACTTGCTTATTCTGTCAGTGTTGCCCTTTCCTATGGGACATCCCTGTCGCTGTTGCAGATTATCTGTGTTGGGGAATTATCTCCTGGCTCTGGATAATCCTTCCCAACCACAGGCATCCACCCATGGCATGCATCCCGCACAGTCTTCTGGAGTGTGGCATGCATCCCGCACAGTCTTCATTCATCACACCTCTTCTGGAGGGGTGGATTTATGCTGCTACCTGGGTTGCAGTCCAGAGTCCTGGGCAGCTGAGGAATCTCCCCTAGAGTCCTCCCCACAGTCCGAGCCTCACAGTTTCTGGCCCACTAGCTGCTTCCAATTCCCTGGAGCCCTAGCTCCACCTGGGCCTCCCTGGGATCTGTAGACCTGGCCCTAGTGTCCTGAGGGTCCCTAGCCCCCTTCCTCCCAGAGGTCTCCTGTCCACATTCTCTTGCAACTAGCCCATATTCCTTGGGGCCTGGAGGCTGGGCATCCTCCTTTGCCCCTACCTCTGCTCTCCGCCTTGGGGCTTCCAGCTCTTCCCTAAGGTTGATCCCCCAGGGTCCTGCAACTTCAGGCCCCTGGTCTCTGGCTGGTATCCTGGTTGGTATCTCAGCCCTTTAGGGCCAGGAGGTCAGGCATCTTCCCTGCCCCAGTCCGAGCCTACTTTTATTCCTTTCCCAGCTGGCCCCCCAACTGGCCCCACCCAATGGTTCTGGGTATGCCCATGGACTTGGTTGGTTACCACCCCCAGCATTCTCATAGCCTGTAGGTGTATCTCACCAATTGGTCGACCCTTTTGATCCTTTTAGATCTGTCGGCTGCATTTGATACTGTTGATCACAAGATGTTGGTGACCCACTTGCAGGACCAAGCCAGGGTGGGTGGAATTGTTCTTGAATGGTTTCGTTCCTTCCTGGCTGGGAGGATTCAGTGGGTGGTACTGGGGGATTGTTCTTCTTCTCTCCAGGATCTCATGTGTGGAGTTCCGCAAAGTTCCATTCTGTCCCCTCTCCTGTTCAATATGTCTATGCAGCCTGTGGGTGAGGTCGTGAGGGGGTTTGGTGTTTGGTAGGAATGTGTGAACGCGGTTCGGAAGTTCGGAGTTCGGACCGAACTCGACTAGTTTGGTCGACCAAACTGAACTTCCGAACCGAACTCGAATTCGACTGAACTGTTCGGTCGAATCCGAACCAGTTCGGAAAGCCAAAACCAGCTTAAAACACTGGGTTTGAATGTATGAACTCGGTTCGGAAGTTCAGAATTTGACCGAACTTGACTAGTTCGGTCGACCGAACCAAACTTCTCAGCCAAACTCGATTTTTGAACCGAACCAAATTTCCGAACTCGGTTCTGTTCGCACATCCCTAGTGTTCGGTGTCATCAGTGTGCTGTATTATCTGTGTTGGGGAATTAGCTCCTGGCTCCGGATAATCCCACCCACGAGCATCTGCCCATGGCACGCACCCTGCACAGTCTTCTGGAGTGTGGCATGTATCCTGAACAGTCTGTTGAACAGTTCCGCTCTTTCCTGGCCGGGAGAACTCAGTGGGTGGTGCTTGGGGAGTGGTCGTCATCTCTCCAGGACCTCATGTGTGGAGTCCCACAAGGTTCTAGTCTGGCCCCGCCTGCTCAACGTGTACATGCAGCCTTTGGGCGAGGTCGTGAGAGGGCTCAGCGTACATTGTCATCAGTATGCTGATGACGCCCAAGTTTACCTCAAACTTTCAGCTGACCCAGGCCTGGCAGTCTCAGTGCTTACTCGGCGTCTGGCGGCTGTGAGGGAGTGGCTGAGAGTGAGCTGACAAGACAGAGGTGATGCTGGTGGGAGGGACTGAGGGATTGGTGACCCCCATCACTGATGGAGTTTGTCTCCTGTTGGTTGCTCAGGTTCGTAGTCTGGGGGTGCTCCTTGATTAGCAGCTCCATCTGGATGTTCAGGTGGAGGCTGTGCTGAGGAGCACGTTCCTCCAATTACATCTGGTACGGTGGCTTTGGCCATACGTCTCGGACTCAGACCTGGCCACTGTCATCCATTCTTTCATCACCTCAAGACTGGACTACTGTGATGCGCTTTACATGGGGCTACCCTTGGTGCCAGTTTGGAGGCTGCAGTTTGGAGGGTGCAGAATGCAGTGGCCCATCTCCTTACACAGGTGGGTCATTGCAAGCACATTCCACCATGCTTTGTTTTCTGCACTGGCTGCCAGTGCCTATAGTCTTCCAGGCCCAATTCATGGTGTTGATTTTGACCTATAAAGCCCCATATGACTTGGGCCCTACCTGCTTGCGGGGCCGCCTCACCCTCTGGTTTCTGGATTGGCCCCTGCGGTCGGCCAGGAGCGCCCTTCTGGAGGTCTCCCGAGTTTCCTGAGTGGCAACTATGGGGAGGGTGTTCTCGGTGGCCGCACCAAGGCTGTGGAACTCCCTCCTGGTGGAGGTTTGTCCCTCTTTTTGATGACAGTGTAAGACCTGGCTGTTCCACCAGGCTTTCAGTGAGGGTGATGGGTGGAGGGTTTGGTGGGGTGGAGGGGGAGTTCTTAGCTCCATTCTTGTGTTTTTTATATTGTTGTATTTTATATTTATATCGTATTTTATTATTTTAGTGATGTATTGTGAGCCACCCAAAGCTGCTAATATCAGGAGGGTGCGGGATATAAATTATATGAAATAAATAAATAAATAAATAATTGTGCTTCCTGCCAGCTCCACCAGTCTTCTGGGCTATCCCCTAACTACCCGGGAGCTACTGCTCCATCAGGGCTCCGCTGTTATCCAGGACCTCCTCGGCCTCAGCTGTGATGGTATCTAGTGCCCCCCTCGTGGGGTGGGGTTGTAGAGCACCTGTAGCAGCAGGGCCCTGTCCTTGCCCAGCCAAGTCCTAGGTGGGGCAGATGGCCTCCCAGGGACCCTCACCCCCCTGCCTCACCGTAGTCTTCCCTCCACTCCCAGGCCTTCCTGGCCTGAATCCCTTGCCCTGTCCCTGGGTGGTGTATTGGTTCCCACTGTTAGGGAACCACGCAGGGTTAGGGGTACACAGTCGCCCTTCACTCGCAAGGGCACTCAACCAGTCAAAAGTATCCCTCAGGGTCTTATAATGGTGAAGGGAACGAGCTACAAGAGCAGTCCCACACCGAAACTCATCACAGGGACTGGTAAGCGATAGGGTGCCCACCCTAAACCTATTCCATGAACCCTTACACATGGGGAAGGGATGGGAGTGCCCAATCGGTGGTGGTATAGCGGGGGGAAGGGTCCGGGGAACCCCGGGGTCAGGGGGGAGCAGGAAGGGAAAGGACACGCATACGGGATAGAGGGGGACTGGAAGGGTCAGTAGGAAACAAAGACTCGCACAGCACACACTCTCTCTACCCAGGCACTCTCCCACACACTCACCTCTCGCTCTCGTTCTCAATTCTCTCGCTCTCTGTAACTTCGCACGTCACTCCGCTCTCCGCACAATGCACTCAAGGGGCCAGTCTCATGGCACAAGATCCGATCACCAGCACTGACTGTTGCCTGTTCCAGGTTTAAATAGGTGAGCCCCCTGCCTTTGCCAGCAAGCGCGTGGATCGCCGCACTCCTACTTCCGGGTGCGGTTTGCGCATGCGTGCAGGGCTTCTGGTTGCTGGGCTACGGCCCGACGCTATGTCAGGAGCAGGTGCGTGCTCTGCATCCTTTGTTGCCAGCGGGGGTGTAGGCGTACTGGCCGGCGGGACCCGGGGGCGCCGGCGGGGGTGAGCGCCCCGCAGGTACCAGCGCTGCCGCGTCCCTCTCTGTCCCCAGCTCCTATCCCTGACACCCACCAACTTCCCCAGCAAGACTCCAGCTGGTATTGGAGCCCTTTCCCTTGCTGTCTCCAAACTGGGGCTAACCTCTGGCTGGGCTAATGCTTACTCTATAGCCCCAGCTAGATCAAGTAACTCACCAGCCTCCTTGTCACATGATCTCCATCCCCTAGGCTGGACTCCCTGTTAACTCTTTCAAGGCTAGCCTAGGTGACCCTGTGGTGAAGCGCTTTACCAGCCTGGGCCTGCTCGCCCTGTGCTTCACCACAAACCCCAACCCCTCTTTCCTATGGGAAAGCTTTATTTTCCATGATTGAAATTTTCCAGTCATTTCTCATTGATATAGAAGGTGCCAGATGGTTTGGGAAATGGTTATAGTCTCCAAAATGGAATGGACCATATATTATTATTATTATTATTATTATTATTAGCAAACATTTATATAGCACCAGAAATGTACCTGGCACTTTACAAAGTAATTGAATAGTCACGGTCCCTGCCCTAGGGCTTACAATCTGAGAGACGGGGGTCTCTCAGATAAACTTCCTTCCACTCTCTCTCTATTCCACAGCACCTTTAAGCACCTACCGTAATAAGTACTACTACTAACCACACACAACTGTCACCATATAAACTTCCCTCCACTCTCTTTCCACTCCATAGTGCCTCTAAGCACCTACTGAAGCACACACAACTGTCGCCTTCTGCCTTTTCTGTCAGAGCAAAGGTTTTGTCACTCTTTCAGTCACATCAGAAGGAGGAGGAGAGAGAGCATGGCACGATAGGGGTGCCAGAGCAAAGACCATGGAGAATAAAAAAGAGAAAGAGAGCCTGAGGAGGAGAGAAGGCGGGCAATTTGGCTGTGTGCAGTGTCATCAGAGAGTGGATACTCCAGTGGTTAAGGGGTTGGACTGCCAGTGAGTAGGGCATCTCTCCCCTCACATGGAACCCTTTCCCCCACGACTACCTTTTTCTGGTAGCAAGGATGAAGTACCATCTTAGACTGAGGTATCAGAAGAGCAGGTACTGCAGTAAATTAATAAACTTAAACGCATCAAATCATCAGAACCAGAGAAAGAACTGTTTTTAACAGTACAAAACCACGGGCTTATCTTTACATTTCATTGGTTGGCAACATATTTTTAAAAAGTAAAAGAAAGCAATTTTTCACACAACAGATAGGTTGCTTTCCAATGTTAGGGGATTAGCCTGAGGCCGGAGGGGCAGGATATAAATTTATTAAGTAAATAAATAGCACCTGTCAGAATACACTAATTCCCATTAGCATGCGAGGACACCTGTCCTTGTAAAGGCTACATTTGGAGACCTGGTCATGCGCTAATCCCTGCAATTACAGAGCTGTGGTGGCTTGCGCACGTTCCCATCCCTCCGATGTAATGTCAGAAAGCAGTCATAGTTGTCCTGTGGAATTCACTGCCACAAGATACTACTGAGACCAAGAGCTTAGAAGGATTCCAGAAAAATTAGATATGTTTATGAATATAGAGAGCATCCAGCACACACATTATAAAAAGGATGTCAGCCCTCATGGTGCAGAGGACAAACCAATTACTCTCTTCCTGAGTCCAAGAAGAAATTTCTCCTATTCACTAGTTATTTCATAAGTTCCCAGTGCGGGAATGCTTACCTCTTTAATTGAAGAATTTGAAATTAGCTTCTCTTGGGGGAGACAGGATTCTGGATTAGATGGAAGTGTTGATCTGATCCAACGTTGCATAGTTTGTTTCTCTGCAGAGAAGGATGACTTCATTTGGGGGTGTTTGACCACCTTAGTCCCTCAAACTGGAATACCATGGAGGAGGAGCAGCAGCAGTAGTGGAGTGGGGGGGAAGGGGCTCAGCACTGGGCCCTCCTGACGGGGCAACAGCCACCTCCTGAAGACCTATCCCCAATACAGAGGAAATTCACCTTCCCAGGCCTCTGCATCCCTGGGCTACCCTCATGCAAGGCTCTAGTGCTCTGCCAGATCACCAGCACCTCTGAATTCCCTGGCTTCTGGGCCTCAAAAAGCTATGGTTGTAGGTCAGGCACAAGGCTGGCACAGGTGAGAGAGAGGGGTTTTGGAACAGGGGCAGGGCTTCTGGGTACTCAGACACACACACACACACACACACACACACACACACACAAATATTTTCACAAGCTGCCTATGACTTATGAGTCCTGCTCTGTGCCTGATCCACAGCATATAACTAAGTGTTACGATAGCCCACATTTCCACGCTTTGAACTGTGTGAAAATGCAGGCTACTGTAACATCAGAAACTGCCGCTAGATGTTAGCCCGTGCCATTCCCCAACTCACAGCCTGGGCTAAATGCCAACACCGCCCAGGGAACAGCTGCCTGATGGGGTGTAAAGTGTGCCATCATGTTAGAATGGCCGCTTTACCTTCCACGGCCAGGGTGGAGGCGGGTGCCGGGTGCCATGGTGAATGTCATTGGCTGCCATGGTCACCCGACAGCATGCGGGGGAGGGGCACTCCATGTAGCGTGGGGGCAGGGACGTGTGGATGCATGTCCATGTGTCTCCCCATCCCTGGTTTGACTGCTGTAAGATTTGTGTCAAGTCCCGGCTGGAGTAACGGCTCCTGCCACCACCTGGTAAAGTCCATGGTGGTGGCAGGACCTGTCATGTTTGAAAGTACCCACAGTCTATTACAGGCCAGCTATAGAGCCCTGATAGAAAGGCTCATGGTTTTAACCCTGGAGCTCCCGTTTGATCCCTGGTGCTGCAACCTAGTAGAACACTTCCTTTCCATGCCCTCACCCCTACAGAAGAAATCAGCCAGTGCACTGCAGCACAAGGTTTTATTACTCTTAGCTTGGGGAAATATATAGACACCTTCCCTTAGCAAACCCCTTTAGCAAAACAAACTTGTCGTTCTGTGACAGTATATATATACACCATCCTCTGTGAGTTGATTTCGGATTCTATCCATTGCCTTGCTGACGCGTCTTTCTTGATTGATCTCTCCCATGTATATAGCATGGTATTTGGAGCTGGAAGGGTGAAGGGAGGAGACTTTGAAGTTCCCTTTAGCATCACTCACTCTCTCTCATTTCTGCTCTGTCTGTTTCTTGCTCTCTGTCCCTCTCTTTCTCGCCCTCTCAGTGTCTCTGTCTTGCCCTCATTCTTTTTCTTTCCATCTCTTTCAATATCTTTCAAAGTTCTCTTTTCATTACTAATCTCTGGCTTTATCTAATTCTCCACTAGCTGCATCAGCTGCCTTGATGTCGCTTGCCTCTCATTTCCCCTGCTTCCTGTGATGTATCGCTGTCTTTCTCCATCTGCCTGATTGTCTTTTTGTTTTTTATCTGGGTGCAGGGGCTCCAGGTGCTGTAATCCTCTGAGACAGTGTGGAATGTTTCAGATTGCCTTTGCAGGCTGGATAATTAGGCACGTGGATATTCAAGCCAAACCTTTCTCTGTTCTTTCCTCCCACTGCAAGAGGAGAACGCAACATCATGAGTCAAGCCCCACAAAAGCATGAGAGTGGCTTCAAAATCATGCGATTTAAAATAATAATCATTTTGGGGTTCTTTCCTTCTGAGTTTTGAACTATTAGAATTCATGCTTTTTAGCTCTTCTCTGCAACTATGTGGGTAATATATGTGACATTTTAAAAATGAAAGCCGAGACTCTCATGTAATCACATGGCTTCAGGTTTCGTTTGTTTTACAAAAGCCACCAATTACCAGAAGGCTTGAGCTAAAATAATGAGAGCTGGCAACACTGAGGTGATGTCTCCAAAGCACAATTCTCCTGTAAAATATAAAAAAGGAATGCCAGAGGAAAAACTTTTAAGCATGAAGTTCAGCCTCCAAAATACAATCATTGTGATTAGGCCAGGCCACCAGGGTAGACTTGGGCAAATGAAAAAGGTGCCCTTTATGAGACCTTGTCTGCAATACTGTTTGGACTGGTTTGACTTCTGACCAATTTAAATTAACCCAGTTTAAGGAAGTGAGCTTCCTTTGCCTACACACAATGTTTGTACTACTCCCAGAGACTGCTTATTGTCCAGTGCCATGCTACTCATTGTACCAGTATTGGTTCAGTGGCTTGTGGGAAGATAGCCTAATGTCCAATCAGGGAAGCGCTCTT
Source organism: Sphenodon punctatus (assembly GCA_003113815.1). Lineage (NCBI taxonomy): Eukaryota > Metazoa > Chordata > Lepidosauria > Sphenodontia > Sphenodontidae > Sphenodon > Sphenodon punctatus. Next base: position 3,589,851 of record QEPC01005447.1, read on the forward strand.
AAACTGATATAAGAAATGCAGCATTTTACATTCCAAACTGGTCTGCATTGGACTGGTCTTGCTTTGGGTTAGACCAGTCCAACTAATTTTGTGTGAACTGACTATGGCCGCTTTTAGACAAGCGGCGCGCGATTGCGCATCGCCATTATGCATATTTTCAAACGTCCACATGATCTAATTAGACGAGACAGAAGTGGGTTATTATGCGCATATTATGGTGGTGGTGCATTTTTAAAGTCCGCGAATTAAATAGCTCGATTGTGAGCTATTTAATTCGCGGACTTTAAAAATGCGCCGCTGCCGTAATATGCGTGTAATACCCCATTTCCGTCTTGTCTAATTAGATCATGCGGACGTTTCAAAATATGCACAATGGCGATGCGCAATCGCGTGCTGCTCATCTAAAAGCGGCCAATGTTTTGACTAGTCCTAGAGACGTTAGACTAGAACCAGGTGCCTAATGTGAACAAGGTCTTATACCGACATATGGGAGGAGGAGGGATAGGGTGAAAGGGTGAAAATGTCTTTGATAGATAACGCTTAGATAGCTCTAGGGCACCTATCGCAAAATCAGTTTTGTGCCTGCCCCAAGATAAATTTCAGAGTGCTCCATACCCGCCAATATTTGTCAAATAGGTATACTTTATGCCACCCCTAATTTGTATAAATTTGCATGCATTGTTATAATTTACATTTTCATTAAACCAAGAAAAGGTACCCCACCCCTCAGCAATGAATAAACAAACAGCATCCAGAGCAAGGAGTCTGCCAGCTCTTTCTCCAGCTGGATTAATGAGGCGCTAACAACCTGCTTTATCTGCTGAACACAGTACAGATCTTACACTCCTGGAAAGCCAGTACAAGATACAAAACTCGTTACTGTACCAGGCAAAAAGGTACTGTTGGAGAGTATGGTGCTGCTGACATTCTTTAGCATCCTTCCTGAAATCCTGTAAAAGTTGGCTAAACTGCAGGCAGGTTAAAGTAAGACCACATTCTTAGTTGGACAGTTCATTAAGGCTGTTAACAAATGAGATGTTAGTCTGCAATAGTGCACACCAGGTGGGTGTCCACTTGCCTGTTTATTAGGTGTTTCCCCCACTCACAGCTGGGTCTCAGAGAATGTGGAGCCCATCATGTTGAACGATTGTGAGCTAACTTGCACCCATGTGTCTGCATCCCATCAATTAAGTTGTATGCAGTACCTCTGCGTCTACAGGACCACCATAGAGTCATGGTCGATAATCCTAGAGCATTCAAGCAACAACTACTTCCTGCCCCTCTCTCTGCTCTCACTCTCACTGGTGCTGCCAGTGTGGGCTGCCTATAAGCACATGAAATACATGCAGGGGGCTGCCCATTTATTAGGCTGGACATGTTAAACAAGTGAGTGGTAACTGACTCCTGCAGGCTCTTGTCTCATTTGAAAACACCCTAAATCTATGTTATCAGTAGCTGATTAGCATTCCTTAATCATTTTGGATCAAGATCAGAGTCAGTTTTCTGGCTAGATTGAAAAGAGAAATTGACATTTTCTCTGTTGACCCAAAAGAGAGGGAATTGTTAGTATTCTGCTGCCACAGAGAACTCATCCACCCTGCCTCCTCCTCCCTGCTTTGAGTGCAGTAGCTTCACTCAAACTCAAGCTAGGGTATTTGGCAGCTCTGCAAACAACAGCCAAATCCAGGTTATGCACAGTAGCAAGCCAGCCATACTGCATAAGAACAGCATGTGAGTCCCTCCCACGGAACCACATTGAATGAGGCCCCCTGTTCCCAGAGAAAATGACTCACCAGGAAATGTACCGTGTTGCAAGGAAGAACAGATTTTTATTTATTTTTTGGAGATGCTTTGTTTGAAAGATATGGTGTTTTCTGCAAAGAGCCTGCTGATATTTTACTCCTTTCCCAAATCTAGTGAGGATAGATGGAAAAATCCTGGCCATCCTAACCTACTTTCACTTATTTAAATCATTATCTGTCTCTCTCAAAAAAGGGCAATGGGGTGACTTTTCACTCAGCATTGAACCATCCCTGCTGAATTCCCTGAATTCTTTCTCAACAGTGTCCATCAAATGGTCTGGGGTACACTGGATGCAGGCAATACAACAGTGGCAGTCACATCTCCCTCTCATTATTGTTATTGTTGGCCGAGTTTAAAAATAAATAAATAGTTAAACTATTTTAAAAAAGGGGGAAAGATATTGAGATCCTATCCACTCTGTGCAATCCCATTACAAGGGAATTGCCCATAATCATACTAAAAGTGATAAGAGCCCAGGGAGCCAGAGGCAGGTCTGACAGCAAAGGCAATGCAATAATATTACCCGATAGAAACTGAGAGCTGAATGGATTCTGTGCTTTCTCACTCCAACAAGCTTTCTGAGGCAGACACATATTTAAATAATTACTTCCCCAATGAAAAGAGGAAAAAATAATAATCCTGAGTGGCTGTAATATCATGATGGTGATGAGGGCTGGGGACGTAGACCTGGATTTAGCAAACCATTCCTCTTTAGCAAAGCACTCGGGCACATGTTTAACTTTGTCTTGTTGACATTAATGTCAACCTGCGGCAGATGAAACGAGAAGGGCGGCGGTTGGAACAATGGTGGCGTCATTATCGTGCTGAAGCCAACCGATTGTGACATAGTCAGTTTACCGACCTATGCCGTGACTGTGCGGGCAGCAAAGAAGCAGTTCTTTGCTGTCTTCATAACGTCCACAAAGTCATGTCCAGCTGAGCTTTTTTGGGTGGTGAGGGGGATAATCAGTCCGGCCTTCCTCCTCCTGGAACTGGAATTTTCCAGTGCTCACTGTGACTTATTTGTTGACAAAATTGCTCGTATCCACCATGGCTTCGATGCCGCACTTGTGGCAGTAGGAAAACCAGAGGTGATCAAAGCCCTGTTCTGCTCTGTTTTATGGGATCAGTTTCAGTGGGTGTTGTCCTCTGATGCGGGAGATGTCCTTGGGGCGGTTAGGGCCACCTATTGTGAACTGGACCCATGCCGGTCCTGGCTGGTTACGGCCAGCCGGGAGACGCTGGGGCCACTGCTGGCCGGAGTAGTCAGTGCCTCCCTTAGGGAGGGCAGAGTGCCGGACTGCCTCAAGGAGGCAGTGGTGTGGCCTCTGCTCAAGAAACCATCATTGGACATTGACTCCCTGGTCAGCTATTGGACGATCTCTAACCTTCCCTTTTTATGGAAGGTTATTGAGCGGGTAGTGGCTCAGCAGCTTCGAGGGCATCTGGACCAGATCAGTTTTCTAGATCCCTCGCAGTCTGACTTTCATCCAGGTTATGGCACTGAGACTGCACTTGTGTCCTTGGTCGACAACGTCTACCATGAGTTGGACCAGGGTTGTTTGACCCTGTTGATCTTATTAGATCTCTTGGCTGCATTTGATACCGTTGACCATGAGTTGTTGGCAACTTGTTTGTGGAACCAAGCCAGGGTAGGTGGAACTGTTCTTGAATGGTTCCATTCCTTCCTGGTTGGGAGAATTCAACATATGGTTCTGGGTAACTGTTCATCTTCTCCCCGGAATGTCACATGTGGAGTCTCACAAGGTTCTGTCTTGTCCCTCTCCTATTCAACGTGTACATGCATCTCTACCTCTCTTTTTCAGCTGATTCAGGCTCAGCAGTTTCGGTGCTTTCCCAGTGTCTGGCTGCTGTGGGGGGCTGGATAAGGGGGAGCCGCCTGAAGCTAAATCCTGACAAGATGGAGGTGATGCTGGTGAGAGGGGCTGAGGGAGTGGTGGCACCCATCATAAATGGGGTCCGCCCCCCATTGGTCCCCCAGGTTCGTAGTCTGGGGGTGTCCAGGTGGCGGCTGTGGCAAAGGGCACATTTCGCCAATTACATCTGGTGTGACAGCTTAGGCCATATGTCTCAGACTCAGACCTTGCCACCATCATCCATGCTTTTATCACCTCAAGACTAGACTACTGCAACACACTCTACGTGGGGCTATCCTTGGTGACGGTTCGGAGACTGCAGTTGGTGCAGAATGTGTCAGTCCATCTCCTTATGTGGACGGGTCACCGTGAGCACATTACACCAGTGCTCCATTCTCTGCACTGACTGCCAATAGTCTTCCAGGCACAATTTAAGGTGTTGGTTTTGACCTATAAAGCCCTAAACGGCCTGGGCCCCACCTATCTGCAGGATTGCCTCACCCTCTGGGCCTTGGATCGACCCCTGCGGTTGGCTGGGAGCGCCCTCCTCGAAGTCCCCTGGGTATCCGAGGTGGCGACGATGAGGAGGGCATTCTCAGTGGCCACACCGCAGCTATGGAACTCCATCCCGACGGAGGTCCGCCTGTCTTCAGACCTCCCCTCATTCCAAAGACAATGTAAGATCTGGATGTTTCACCAGGTGAAGGAGATGGGTGGGGGTTGGTTTTGGGGGGGTGGGAGTGGGTTTTAGCTCTACCTTGGGTTTTTATTGTTGTTTTTATGCTGTTATTTTCTATTTTTATTTATATTAGATTGTTTTATATTTTTATATATTTTAAAAGTTGTAAGCCGCCGTGAGCTGCTGTAGCAGGAGGGGACGGCTAATAAGTCTAAGGAAATAAAATAAAATAATATAATAATAAATAATAAAATAATAATAAATAAAATAATAATAATAATAATAATAACAATTATTATTATTATTATTATTATTATTATTATTTTATTATAAACATTTATATAGCGCCAGTTGTGTGACCTGGTGCTGTACAGAACATAGAACAAGACGCGGTCCCTGCTTGTAGCTTACAATCTAAAAGACAAAGGGGGGCAGACTGGGAGAGGGGATGCGAAGTCTCAGGTGCGTATGCTTGGCTTAGTTACAAAGAGGTTGGTGTCAGCAGTCTGCAGAGGAGGGCAGACAGTAAGTGTACGGGGAAAGACTAGCAGGCATTGGGAAAGGCAGCAAGGAAAAGGTGGGTCTTGAGGAGGGATTTGAAGGAGCGGAGGGAGGAGGCAAGGCGGATGTGGGCAGGGAGGGAGTTCCAGGCATGGGGGGCAGCGAGGGAGAAGGGTCGAAGGCGGTTAGGCGAGCAGGAGAAACGAGGGAGAGCGAGGGAGGGGACAACGGAAGAGCGGAGAGCGCGTGCAGGAGTGCGTAGGGAGATTAGGTCCGAGAGGTAAGGGGGAGCTTGGTTGTGGAGTGTTTTGAACGTGAATACCAGGAGTTTAAACAGGATACGTTCAGGAAGGGGGAGCCAGTGAAGAGAGAAGAGGAGAGGCTGCACATGGTCGAAGCGACGGGCAGAGTGAATGACCTTGGCAGCGGAGTTTTGGATTGCGATAAGGGGGGACAGGTGAGAGCGAGGGAGGCCAGCAAGGAGGAGGTTGCAGTAATCGAGGCGAGAGATAACCATGGCATGAACAAGGGTTTTGGCCGAGGAGGTAGAGAGAAAGGGGCGGATCCGAGCAATGTTATGGAGGGCGAATCGGCAGGATTTGGCAACAGAGTCAATGTAAGGTTTAAAAGAGAGGTGCGTGTCAAAGATGAAGCCCAAGCTACGGGCTTGGAGAACAGGATGGATGGTGACTCCATCGATGCAGATGGGCAGGTTAGAGGGAGAGGAAGAGGAGGGAGGAAAAATGAGGAGTTCGGTCTTGGCCATGTTGAGCTTGAGTTGACGTCGGGACATCCAGGCGGAGATATCAGAGAGGCAGTTGACGAGGCGTGAGTGGACAGAAGAGGAGAGAGAGGGGGTAGAAAGATAGAGTTGGGTGTCATCAGCGTAGAGATGATATTGGAATCCGTGGGAGGCAATAATTTTGCCAAGGGACAGGGTGTAAATAGAGAAGAGGAGAGGGCCAAGGACAGAGCCTTGGGGGACCCCAACCGAAAGGGGGAGGGAGGAGGAGTTTGACTCGGGGAGCGAGACTTTAAAGGATCGGTCAGAGAGGTAGGAGGAGAACCAGTCAAGGACAGAGCCACGGAAGCCCAAAGAGTAAAGCGAGTCCAATAGAAGCAAGTGGTCGACAGTGTCAAAGGCAGCAGAGAGGTCAAGGAGGACAAGAATGGAGTAGAGGCGCTTAGATTTAGCGACAAGTAGATCATTGGTGATCTTGGCCAGGGCAGTTTCAGTAGAGTGGAGGGGGCGGAAGCCGGATTGGAGAGGGTCCAGGGAGGAGTTGGCAGAGAGGAGGTCCAGGCAGCGGGAGTAGACGACACGTTCCAGAAGCTTTGAGGCAAAGGGAAGGAGGGAGACTGGCCGGTAACTAGAGGGGTCAGATGGGTCCAGGGTGGGCTTTTTGAGGATGGGGGAGACAGTGGCATGCTTGAAGGCAGAGGGGAAGGAGCCTGTGGAAAGGGAGAGATTGATGACATGTAGAAGTGGGGGAGCGACAGTGGGAGCAACAGAGGTCAGGAGGCGGGAGGGGATCGGGTCAAGGGGGCAGGTGGAGGGGTTGGATGAAGAGAGCAGAGCAGAGATTTCCTCGAGAGAGGCAGGAGGGAAGGATGTGAGGAGAGAGGGGGGAGGGGGAGGTGGTGGTACGGGAGCAGGAGGAGGAGGTGGGTGGGAGGCAATGTCCTGACGGATCTTGTCAATCTTTGAGGTGAAGAACGATGCAAGATCCTGAGCAGCAAGGGAAGAGGTCGGAGGAGGGCAGGGGGGTTTAAGAAGGGAGTCGAAAGTAGAGAAGAGGCGGCGAGGGTTAATTAATAATTAACTAATAATGTGTGAGCTAAGCACATACTTCAGTGCTTTGCTGAATTTCAGAGAAGGACATGGCATCCCCCCCAATTCTCAGCCCCCTAAATGGGCAGACTCCACCTTCCTAATGATGAGTCATCTTTGGCTATATCATTCTGTACCCACCGTAAAGAAGAGTCTGGGACTCGGTTACTCTTAGTTGTCTATAGAGCCGCAACTAGCGTATGGCCAACATGGCAGTGGCCATGGGTGCATCTACATGAGGGGTGCCAACCAACCATGCCCCAAGGTAGCTGAATCATCACCTGTGTGTCTGTCATGCCCCGACTCCCTGCCCCGACTCCCTTCACTGCTGCTTCTGCCAGCCAGCTCTAAGCAGCAGTGCTTAGCCAGTACTAATGGGGGTTGGGGGGAGGGCTCTTTCCCCCATTAGTACTGGCTAAGCAAACATCTGATTGCCAATGTTAAGACAGGCAGGTATGCCCTTGCTACAACCAGTGCGTGGGGGTGTGGTGGCATTCTCAGTTGCCACCCCACTATTATGGAACTCCCTCCCCTTGCAGGTCCACCTAAGCCCGAGCCTGTTCACCTTCCAGAGGAGATGTAAGACCTTTTTGTTTGGCCAGGCTTTGGCCTGCAGGAATAGTGTGGACTTGCGTAGAAAGGTTTGGGAAGGAGGATTGGTTGGTGGGGATAAAGGGTAGGGTGGGTAGTTTGTTATGATGTGGGTTTTAAGGGATTTTAAATATATTTGATTGTATTTTATACGACTTATGTTGTAAGCCACCCTGAGTTCTTGGAGAAAGGTGGGATAAAAATGTAATAAATGAATAAATACATAAAATATAAATCTGGGGCAAAGGGTAATCAGTGGGGGGCAGTGTCTTGTCTGTTAACTTCTAATGTTTTGCCTGCAACCTGTAGTGTGACAGCATTCCCTATAGCGTCTCGCGTGGGCAAGGTTAGGAATGATATGCTCTGCTGCATGTTGCCTGCTGTCTATGTACGGACATGCACCGCCATGCAGTGGAATAAAAGACAGGGTTAAAAGCTTACTGAGGTTGCTCTTTGTTCCTTGTTAACTACTGCTGTATTTGATTCTTTGCTTACCTGGCAGGGATCAGCTGAGCAGAATAGGAAGACAAGACAAAACAACCCTAGTGTGGCATGCCATGATTTTTTTCTAGCAGTATTGTGTCTAACAGCAGCATTAGCTTTCCAAGATCACACTTCACAACACAAAAGAGAATTTGTCTGGCTCTTTGGTGCTTGCTGCTGGGAGATGGTGTTGTTTTGCATTGAACAAGTAGCATTTGATTAATGATTTCATTTTATTTCCCTCCTTGCCATTTTGCTGCCAGTGTAATCAGGGCCGGACTTAGGAATTTTGCACCCCTAGACTCTTCTCAGACTGCTGCCCCCAAGCCAGGCCCCACCCCCACGCTGCGTGTTCATGGGTGGGGAAGCTCTGTGTGAATGATATGGTGCATGCGCCTGCAGTGACTTGGGGTGCGTGCACATGCCTGCTTAACACGCATCCCCACTCACTCCCCGCTTGTCCCCACGCATGGAGCAACCGAGGAAAGCGGAGGCTGCTCTGTGGGTGCGCCCACGGACCCCCACCTGGCGGAGCCATGTAAGAAGGTCCTGTTAGGAGCCACTCGAAGAAGAACAGAAGGTTGCTGCCTTGTAAACAAGATTCTTCGAGATGACTTCAAACATTCTCACAACACCCAGCCTTCCAGCCCTGCATGGAATTTTTTTCTTATATTCTTAGAAAGGGTTGGAAGGAACTGTCATTCTGAGGGGGGAGAGTGCTTTTTATACTAGAGGAGCTCGAGACCATCACGTGGTCTATTATTGGAATATGGTGAGAATGCACAACCCAGTTGTGAGAATGTTGAGAACTATCTCAAAGAACCTTCTTTACAAGGCAACAACCTTCTGATCACTCATGTGGGTGCATCTTCCGGCTTTATCTTCCAGTCCCATTGGTGTCTGCTGCTGCTGCAGCAGCAGTACTAGCAGGCAGACAGCAGAGGCAGGTGAGGGATGGGGACCCGGGCAGCAAGCTTTGGCTGTGCAGGGAGAAAAACAAAAAACAGAGCAGGGCAGAGCCGACGCCAGGATTGCCGCCCCCCCCCCCCCCTCCCAAAAATGCTGCTCAAGGCTCGGGCCTAGGGGGCCTGCCTCTAAGTCTGGACCTGGGTGTAAGAGGGTGTTGAGGGAATCCTTGCTGAATCCTGCAAGTGCACGTAAAATGACAAAATTACAGTGGACTCATCAGTGCGCGTGGTAGTGTGGCTCTTAACGGAAGTCAGGCTTTGTGTAGAAATTTGAACTACAACGAGTTGTGATGCTCTCCAAAGAAGGTGGCTTGTGTATCTGGCGAGATTGTACTCAGCTGGGTTCAAAATGCTGCACTGCATCTTTCAACCCTGCTTATTTTCCGCAAGCAGCTGAGCTCTTGGAGTGTTTCACAGAGGTCATGTTATAACTGAAGTGACCGAAGTAAGTGGGATCAAAAAGGATGGAGGGAAATATTGATGCTGACCTTTCTCTACAAATTGCTTTGGGAGCAGTGGGTGGGAAGTCCACAAGCATTGCTGACATCAGCATTTAGGCCACCTGGGCAACTCCTAACACCAGAGGGAAACGTTTGCCTCTACAACTCTCAGAGAACTGGTAGAGAACAGTCCTACCTAGAGGGAAGCCAGTTGTGACCTTCCTGCCTGTACTCTAGCCCTCTCTACTGCCGCTCCAGATCGCAGCCAGTTATAGGGTACTGGGTGTTCTTGGCACTGCCCCTCGTGGCTTGTGGCAAACTGGGCTGTAGTAGAGCCTGCTGCAGCTGAGCCCTGTATACCAGCAGCTGAGGCTGGCCCAGGCCCAGTGGCAGTTTTAAGGGTCAGAACATGGTCAAATATGTAACCTGGGACTAAGTAGCCACTTTTTAATTACACATTTAGAAGGCTTAAAGTGATATTTGCCCCCCCTCCCCAAGGAGCTTCAAAACACTACATACAAAAGTTCGACTGTGGGGGTCCATAATCAAGTTACTATGTCAGTTACTTGTGAAGGTAAAGCCCATTGGCAGGTGGGCGATGGGGCCCAGAGCAGGTAGGGCCTGCGACCATGCTGACTGTTTTATCTGCCATTGGCTAAGGCTCACGCTGCCAACAGGGAGTTACATTATTATTATTATTATTATTATTATTATTATTATTATTAACAAGCATTTATATAGTGCAAGCAATGTACCTGGTGCTTTACAAAGTAATTGAATAGACACGGTCCCTACCCTAGGGCTTACAATCTGAGAGACGGGGGGTGGGGGTTGGAGGGAGACAAAGGAAGGGGAACAGAGGGAGAGACAAGGAGTGTAACATTTACGAGGCGAGATGGGGGGCGGAGGGGAAAGACGAAGGAACAGAGGGAGAGACAAGGAGTGTAACATTTATGAGGATGCGGGTCCCAGGTGCACGTGCTTGGCTTGGTTACATCAAGAATGATGGCTGGTTGGTCCATGTGGTGAGGATATGAGTACACAGACCTTAGGTAACAGATTGTACTGGATGGAGGGTATCAGCAGGAGTTAGGTGAGGGGAGCATGCAAACAAAGGTGGGATTTGGTGCCTGGAGAGGTGAGGGGTGAGCCAAACCTGAAAGTCCTAGCGCTGGACAAGACCAGAGCCCCCTGCAGGCAGCCACAGACCCCTTCCCAGCCCTCTCCATACAGAGTGGGAGAAGAAAGGGAAGGGAAGAGGCCCTTTGGGGGTCCACTGTTTGGACCCACTAAAACCTTCTGCTCAGGCCTGTCACAAGAGATGTGACTTCACAGTATACCCAAACTGTGAAACTGGATCATTTGTTTAAACACATTGGCCCTAGTCTTGCAAACCTTTTGCAGGCTGAGTTGCATTTCAGTTCATCAAGACATACAAACTACAAATGAAGGCTTGCTACAGCCAATACTTAGCAGTGCTGTTCAGGGCTTTGGTCATCCTTTTTGTAGTCCAAACCCACAACTGGCTCACTTTTCACTTGCCTCACTTGGAGGCAAGAGTGCTCCAAGGCCCAGTCTTTCCCAGAGCCTCCTCTTTGGCAGCCCCTCAGGAAGTGGTGAAGCACAACATTGCTGTGGCTGATGTCAAAGCTGACTTTGGCAGCATGTCATGGTTTTCAGGTAGTTGATTCTTCATCATCTGCCTGTTTTCCAGAGGGAGAGACTGAGGAAAGAAAGGGATATTTGGGGAAGAGAGTCACAGAAACAACATAACCCACTACAAGTGCTACACCACCATGCTGGGAAATAACTGCACTTGCACTGATGTCTCTACAGGAAGAGACATCAGTTCAAGTGCTGCTGAACAGAGAAACACAGTGGAGAAAATGGTAGGGCTGGAGAAGGTGGGGGCTTGGCAGAGGGGACTAAGTTTGAAAGGCAGTGAAAAGCCACTTGGTTATAATATTGGAAGTTAAGAGACTCTCAGTGATTCATAACCATGTCCTAGTGACTTATCAGCTTCATGTCAGATTGAGGGATGCATGGACAGTTATATTTCCTACAGCTAGAAATGGGGTTTTATCGAACCGACAGAGGCTACAGGAGCTTCACGCCTCTTTGCAATATTTCAAGGCTCACATGTTGATTTTACTATTTGTTAATAACTGGAAATGGGCCCAGACTGGAACACCTCAAATAATGCTATGATTATGGGTGTTTTTAAATGAGACACTACCACACATGGCCACCCCTTAAGAATACATCCAACTGCTCATTTGAAGGTGGTGTGTGGGGATGTGTGCTCCCGTGAACCACACAGCTCCCGCTCATGGCTACTCACGGGATACTGCTGAAAACTGTGGAGTGCATTGTGCTGGCCAAGTCAAAACATTGCATGGGGACAGGCACCCATGTATCCCCTGCCCATATGAACCAGGTCGCCCACCCATACCAGCAGACATGTCTGCGGCTGGCCACCTCCCCAATCCCACCCACAGCCCTGCTGGGAGCTCTCTAGGAAGCTCTTAAAGGACATGGGCACGAAATACAACACCATGGAGGCTCAAAGCACAACCACCCCACCCCACCCCCCATGATGCACCAGAGAAGAGACAACACCATGGAAAACAGCAACTCACACAGAAGTGGCCTGCATGTCCCCCTTCCCCCAGTTTGCACATCTGTTGTTGCCCAGGCTTGCCAGCAGCAGCAGTGGCTGCACCAGTTCCTAGGCAGGAAGGGGTTACTGGCTGCTGTGGCTTCCTGTTTCTATGGTGTCTGTGGCTGTGTCATGGCAGAGGGTGGGCCTTGGGGTGGGAGGTGTTGCCGGGGAGGGGGAACAGCTGCCTGTGTGAGTTGTTTGCAGGGCTGGTCCGTGGTGGCGGGAGTGTGTGGAGGTTGCCTGTGTGGGCACGTTAGTCACCCTAGGAGCCGCGCCGCCATTAGAATCCCTGCCCACGCACTCCATGTGTGTGGCTGCATGCCACTAAGCAGCCACGGTTCCCTCCTCAAGCCGTGCTTGTTTAAAAACACCTATGATATCTCAGCTAAAATAAGAGCCTGTTCTGGACTCCCACATAAGGTTTAAATCAGACCTGATGGATGACTTGAGCGAGCAAAAGAGAGGAGGAGCAGCTGCTTCCTTGGAATTAATGGTATATCCAGCTGTGATCAGAAACACAGAAATTATTGTGTGCTTTTTCTCTCTTGCTCACCTGCCTGCTACCAAAATCCACCTCCTTTCCTTGCCGACACGAAAAGTTAGAAGCTGTAAAAAGAGACTGAAATGGACATGCAGCATAGAAGGAAAAAGAAGACACAGTTTCATGAGGATTGTAGAAATGAGCTCTTGTATGGGATATATAGGGAAGAATAAACTGCTATGGTGTTGACAAGCATGCCACGCACCCTCAGTGAAACTCTTCTAATATCCAATGCGCTTCCTTTTTAGCTGCTTTGCTGGTATTTAAAAAATATCCTCTACTGGTGCCGTTATACCATCATACAGCAGAACTTAGTCATGGTGTTGAGATGTGATTCAGACATGGACTTGTGTTATGATGTGACGTCATCACCTGATGACCTAAATGCCAAGAAGTCACTGAGGCATAAAGCATTTTGACCCATTTAATGGATCCTGAAACCTCAATTTTCAGGTCTCCGGAACGTGCCTCTGCAAAGCGCTGCATCTCCAGCCACCGCCATTGCCGGCAACAGGGAGCACGTCACTTCCGTCAGCGCGGCGCGGCTTCTCTCTTAACGCGCGGCTGCGGAGGTGCCTTCAATGCCCTCGTCTGAAAGTGGTGTAAGTGTCCTTGTAGCAGGCATTTAGATAATGGCACTTTGCACTTTGCACCAATAACTTAGATAATGGCACTTTGCACATGCTGGATAAATATGTATGGTAGCTCTCTTCTGGGGGGGGAAGGGGGCGATGATTAGGGGTTGATGGCGCAGTGGCCATCAGGCCAGAATGTGCCAAACACAGTCAGGATGGAGTAAAAGAGTAAATTTCTTTTGGGATCTCAAGATGGTTTGCAGATATTAATGAATTTACCCATGTAATTCTCTGTTTGAAATTGCTAGCATCCTCCTTATTTTAACAATGGGGAAACAGGTGTGGAAGGGGAAGAAACTTGCCCAAAGTTGTATAAAACAAAAAAGGCACAACTAGCAAGGTCTCCTTGCCATTTTCTCTAACCATAAAGCTAACTCATGCATTATGGAAATAAATTACCATGTAAGCCCTCATAATATACCTGCATCAGTTTTTAAAATGATGCAACACTGGATTTATCGTGTATGCTTGTCAAGCTTCAGATGATTCACTCATAAGGAGGCTGGATGTCTTAGTACAATTGGTAGCAAAACCAAAAGTGTTCTGTTCTTGGTCTTTGGTTTAAATTTGCTCCCACATTGGTAGGGAACACAAGCATTGCATTACCATCTAGTACAGGGGTGGGCAAACTGTGGTCCAGGACAGGAGCCACAAGTGACTCTTAAGCAGTTCAAGTCCAGCTCTTGGCCAGGGCTGGTCCTGGCCCCCATACTACATAGGGCTGAAGTGGCAGCATTGTTTGCCGTTTTGATGTTTACTTATGACGTTTCAACATTCTTGTTGCTGATCCAATGGCATTTGATGTCATTTTGTGACAGTTTCCTATATTTTAGTACTTTCCCAACAATTTGCAGCTTTTAGTGACATTCCCGACATTTATCAACAGTTATGGCACTTAGTTTTGCAACATTTCCAACATTTTGCTACAGTTTCCACCACTACTGGGAAACCGACTTACTGGTAGCATCAGAAGAAATGCTAGAGTCTGCATGGATCATGGTGATGCACAAACCCTTCACTTTTGATGTGGATCCTTCCAGGTACATTTTTGGCCTGTGAAACTGGGACCTTAGGTTGTAAGCAGCATGGTGTCGGGATCTGTCTCTAACTACTGATTGCACAGCACCTGGTATATTGCTTGAATAATAATAATAATAATAATTAAAAAATTATATAGAAGCCATTCACCAGAGCATCCAGTGGAGCACCTTAATTCACTTTCGGAAAATGCATTTTGGAGAGGAATAATAAAAATGGATTTATTGTAAATCACCAGTTAGCCTTCAGTTAAGCTGACAATAACAGCTTCAATAAGTCTAATGAGAAATATTCAGCTAAAATGGTGATTGTGCTCATTGATTATTAACAAACATTTATGGTGGTTTAATATTTAATATCTGATGGGAGCTATGCTAGTGCGAGTCTGTTAGAACTTCAGTTAATGTTCCATTTAATATTCTATTAGTATTGAATTAATAATTATTACACTCTGATCATCATTACATAAATCCCTATTAAGGCATGATCCATAAGACTTGGTGGCATATACAGCAGCTATGTAGAGAGAGAAAGAGAGAGAGATGCAGGTATTGTGTATACACCAAGACACATAATCTACTTTGATATATATTGAGAGAGAAGCCAGGCATTGGTATTTTTACATTTGTACATTGATTTTCCCTGAAAGTTTTGAGGAGCAGGTATACTGAACAGAACAGTGCAAATCCATTTCACTTACTCTTTCATTTTTCCCCTAACGTCCTCTTTTGTTATTTATTTTGTTGGCACTGCATATTACAGGAGCACTTGAAAACTTATTAGACCCTAGCACTTAACCTGCCTTGACCAGACTACCCTAAAGATGATTTGGTTCAAGGGTGTCACCAGGTCAGGACATGCCAGGCCATACAAGTTTTAGTTTCCCATGGGCAGCATTTCTTATAGCAGCTGGCAAGTTTTTTTGTTCTTCCTCAGCACATGGTTGGACTTATCCATCATTTTACCCCTAGATGTTTGTCTTTAATGACAAGCAAGAGCCAGTGTGGATGCTGTGCTCCCCTGGGTCTGAATCTGTGCTTCCTTAAAATGGATTTGTGTTACGTACTCCCTTCACACCCATTACTGCTAAATCTTCTGTCAGTAAGGTACGATGCCTTCTTGTGGTGAAATGGCTGCTGTGGAAATGGCAGCAGTTTTGTTGTGTCAGTTGTAGCAAGGAATAGCAATGTATGCCCTGTATATGGTTAAAGAGATGACTTCTGCTACTGCTTCCAGTTCTGGCACTGCAGCTTGCTGTGTGACCCTGGGAAGCTCTCTTAACCTCTCTGTCCCTCGGCAAAGTGTTGTTATTAATACAGGCCTGTCTTGCAGCAAGATGGTACGGTTAAACCAATTCATATGCATGATGCACTTGTCGATTCTCGGTGGCAGGCACTAGTGCTGGGCAACATGTGATCAGTGTGATGTGAGTCCAGCTTTCACTCTCCGCACCTTCCTCAGTTGGTTGCTTTATACTCTTTTCACTATGATTGTAGTTTGTGGTGGTACAACTGCTCATTGACACTGCATGCCTTGAAGCAGCCTGATTGCTAAACTAAACATAAATGACCTCCAGTTGTTTTCTCCTATCCCTGCTTTCTTTATGAAATAAAGGCCAATTTAAGAACAAAAACAATCACAGCTGTAAAGTCTCCACAGGGAGAATGTGCGTCTGGCCAAGAGAACCAGCTCCCACTTTGGGGAGTGAACCCTAGCCAGCCAGTCGTGGCTGGAAGTCAGTTACACTGAACTGTGTTTGGGATGTATCATTTATTTTTATTTATTTTATTTCAAAACTTATTACCCCGCCCCTCCTGCCACAGGCAGCTCAGGGCGGCTTACAACAATAAAAACAATTAAAACAGTTAAAACAGATTAAAAGGAGAAAACAGATAAAACAACCGCACCCTACCCCTACCCCCCTACACACACACACCCCGTTACCCCTCTACCCTGCCAAACGCCTGGTGGAACAGCCAGGTCTTGCAACTTTTCCGAAAAGAGGGGCGGTCCGGGGCCAGCCGGGCCCCCACTGGAAGGGAGTTCCATAGGCATGGCGTGGCCACCGAGAATGCCTTCTCCTGCGTGGCCACCCGAGAAACTTGGGGGACCTCGAGCAGGGCATCCCCGGACGACAGCAGGGGCTGATCCAGGACACGGGGAGTGAGGCGGTCTCACAGATAGACAGGGCCCAGACCGTTTAGGGCTTTATAGGTTATAATCAACACTTTGAATCTGGCCCAGAAAACCACCGGCAGCCAGCTCAGAGAGCGGAGCACTGGTGTAATATGCTCCGGCGGCCCAGTCCCACTAGGAGACAGGCCGCCGCATACTGCACCAGCTGCAATTTCCGAGCCATCACCAGGGGTGCCCCACGTAGAGCACATTACAGTCATCTAGTCGAGAGGTGATAAAAGCATGGATGACTGTGGCCAAGTCAGAGTCCGAAACAAATGGCCAAAGCCATCGCACCAGATGCAACTGATGGAAAGCACTCCTCGCCACAGCTTCCACCTGAAGATCCAGGCAGAACTGCGCATCAAGGAGCACCCCTAGACTCCGTACCTGGGAGGTCAATGGAGGGCAGACCCCATCAATGATGGGCACCACCAATTCGATCACCTTACCCACTAACATCACCTCCGTCTTGTCAGGATTCAGCCACAGTCACTTAGCCCTCATCCAAAACCTCACAGCCACCAGGCACCGAGTAAGCACTGAGACTGCCGGGCCTGGGTCTGTTGAAAAAGAGAGGTACAGTTGGGTGTCATCAGCATATTGATGACACCGTACCCCCTAATCACCTTGCCGAGCAGCTGCACATACACGTTGAACAGGAGAGGGGACAAAACAGAACCCTGTGGAACTCCACACGAGAGGTCTCGGTATGATGAAAAGCAGTCCCCGAGCACCACCCACTGGGTTCTTCCAGTCAGGAACGAGTGGAACCATTCAAGAACAGTCCTGCCGCCTCCTGCACAGTCCCACAGGCACGTCACCAACATCTCATTATCAATGGTATCAAATGCAGCCGACAGATCTAACAGGATCAGCAGGGTCGACCAACCCCGATCCATATCTCGGCACAGGTCATCTACCAAAGCCACACGCAAAGTCTCGGTGCCATAACCCGGATGAAAGCCGGACTGAGAGGGATCAAGAAAACCGATGCAATCAAGATGCCCCTGCAGCTGCCGAGCCATTACCCGTTCAATAACCTTCCCTAAAAAGGGAAGGTTAGAGACAGGCCGATAGCTGGCAGGGGAGCCAGCGTCAAGCGATGGTTTCTTGAGCAAAGGCCGCACCACTACCTCCTTGAGACAGCCCCGCACTCTGCCCTCCCACAGGGAGGTGTTGACCACCTTCTTTGCTGCCCACATAGCCACGGCATAGGCTCGTAAACTGACTATACTGCAATCTATCAGCTTCAGCATGCAAATGACGCCACTGTCGCTCCAGCCGCCACCCATCTCGCTTCAGCAACTGCAGCTCCTTGGAAAACCAAGGAGGTCTGCGGAGCTGCTGCCTGGGCAGCGGATGCCTAGGAGCTGTCTGATCAATGGCCTCTGCTAGCAAGGTGTTCCACAGCACAACGAGGTCATCGATGAGATGGTCGTCAAGGTCAAAGGGTATTTCCCCCAGAGCAGTCCGGAACCGTTCCGGTTTTATCATCCTCCGGGGGAAAACCATCTGAATCGGCTCAACACCCTTCCGGGGGCAGACGTGCACTAGGAGCGAGGTCTGCAGGAGGTAATGGTCCGTCCATGACAAGGGCACAGCTGATATCTCCCCCACTAACGGAACACCTTCCTCAAGGCCGGTGCAAAACGCAAGGTCCAAGGTGTGTCCTCTCTGATGTGTCGGACCGATAACCATCTGGGACAGGCCCATGGTTGCTATGGCAGCCATGAACTCATGCTCAGCTCCCCCAAGGGTGGCATCAGCATGAATCTTGAGGTCCCTCAAGACTATTGTCCAACACCACCCCCGACATCACCTCTGCCAGAGCATGCAGGGAGGCTGCTGCACAGGTAGGTGCACGGTATACAAGCAGCACTCCCAAACTGTCCCTTGCCAAATCAAACACAAGATGAAGACCTTCGATATCAAATATGGATTGCACCAGATACCTCCTCACAGACCATTCCTCCTTAAAAATCATAGCTACACCGCCCCCACCCCCCGTCCTTACGACTGCGGCTGGTGCTGCATGGAATACCCAGCCAGAACAAGATCAGCCAGAATAGGCTCCGATTCATTGTCCAGCCAGGTTTCCATGATACATACGAGATTGGCGGCATGGTCCAGGATTGTTTCCTGGACTGTTGTCGCTTTATTAGCCACTGATCTCACATTTAACAGCACCATCACAGGGTTGGGGGCCCTCTGACCAAGAGCCACCTGCTCTGCTGCTTGGGGGTTAGCGAGCGGGACATGTAACAAGCATCTATCCTGCCTCACCGATCTCACCTCCCCCCTCTTTGGACCATATCTCCCCCGTCGCATCACGACCCCAATGGCCACGCCTTCTCCCCCCCAGTTGCCCCCCCAGCCCACCAGCTGTTCCACGCTGGCAGCGGGGGAGATCCTCCCCCCTACCCCACAAAACCCTCCCCCCCCTTCACCGGGAGACCAGAACCCACCACCCTTATTGGGTCGAACCCCCATCTCTCACGGGGAGGATGTGCCCAACCCTCCCCAACCCAATCGCTCTTCGTCCCCCACATATGCAGGGGAGGAGTCATATTTCCCTCAGTCCTCCCCCAACCCCATCAACATATACCATAACCACCTGCCCTATCCCATAGCCAGCCACCCCCAACCCTCACACCCAATGGCCCTATGGCGCGCAGCCCTGCGGTTCCTCCTGGGGTAAATGGGTAGGGGTTTAGTTCTTGTGCAATTTGCACCATCTGGGAGGAATCAGGTCCTGGGGAGTCCTCAATACGGGCAGAAGCCCTGGCTTTGATCCAGCCCGCCCAGGAGCTGTCTCCCCTGGACACTCCCCAACGGGTATTTACTGGCAGGCCTCCACAGTCTACAAACGGCCCCAACAAAAGGCTGACACCCTTAGGTGTTGCCCTTTGGCTGGTGCCCAAGGACCCCAGCCCCAGGAGATATACCTGCAGAGGAAGGAGGGTACAGGGTTGAGTGGCAGGCAGGCAACCCCTCCTCTGGATACACACCTTCAGGCCTCCCCCAGCTGGCGCACGCACACAGCCCTCAAGGGCCCCAGCCCCAGGAGATATACCTGCAGAGGGAAGAGGGCAAAGGTGTAGTAAAACGGAACACACTTCCAGCTTGGTCAATGACAAGGACATGCGGAACCTCCCATGTATCACTACACCGCTTGGCATTCTCACTGACCAGAAATGACCCCAGAAAAACTCAGAAAGATTTTGTAGGCCTGTTTGCCAGTGAGGCTGATGGGGG
>QEPC01005447.1:3613338-3634888 GCA_003113815.1 Sphenodon punctatus
GGGTCATACTTACCGGCGGCTGCGGGGACGCCGCGGCCGCTGGTGCTGGGGGGTGGGCTCGCCTCTGAGTCTTTTTTTAAACAAAAATCCAGGCTGGGCAGGGTGGGTGGGGGGTGTCCCCCCTTCCACCCGCGCAGCCTGGGAGGGGGAGGGGGAAGGAATTCATTGATTTCAATGGGGACACAGCGCCCCATTGAAATCAATGAAATAAAACCGGTACCGGCATACCGGATTTAATCCGGGAATCCGGATTTTAGAGAACCGGTAACCGGTAAATCCGGTAGCCGGTAATGGGCCCGGGGTCCCACCTCTACTCTCCACACATGAGACTACACAGATTTGCCTCCTAAGTTTGACAATTTATGAATGTGAAAACAAGTAACCAAAACAAGAAACCAGTAGGGATAGGATACTGGGGAGAATACCAGATACCGGACTTACCGGTATCGGATCTCTCCGGTATCAGATTTACTGGTATTTTACTGGATTTTTAACATTGGCTGCTTTACCGGGTTTTTTTACATTGTAGTCATTGACTTCAATGGCCGCAATGTAAAAAAAAATGGTAAAGCGGCCAGTGTTAAAAATCCGGTATGCCTATACTTGTACATATCAGATTATTGAATTAATCCGATACACCTGATTATTGGGTGTTTCGGATTTATCCGATACCGATATTCCCACCCCTAGAAACCAGGGCATGGCAACACATTACCTTTATTACATACATAATAAATAACACAAAATATTAGTTGTTATTGTTAACAGTTGTTATTAGATATCAAGAAACATAACATAAAGATATATTTAGACCAAATTACCACAGGAATACTTTAAAAATTAGACAAATACAGTGATAGAAAAATAGAGTGAAATTAAGCTAGCTTCTCAGAGTGGCAGATGCTCAGCATGCTGTCATTACCAAGCTAGGACAAAGCCCATTAAGAAGCTGCTTTGGCCTCTTTTTATTCTCTCCAGGCTACCTACAGGTAGATAAATTTCACATGAACAAATACCCTCTTCCAGTCATATTATGGGAAGGTTTACAAGTAAAACTAATCTGATTCTGTCTGCCTTCATACTAATGCACCAAATCGAAACTGCAGAAGACAGTTACTATTCTGATCCTATAACTAGGGTTGCCACCTCTTGCAGTTTGACCTTGAGAGTCCCATAGGCCAGAATGGGAGTCTCAGGGTTAAACTGCAAAAAGTGTGGCACCCCTACCTATAACTCCTTCTTTTCACATTTGTGAAACAGTTGGGTGGGTGGTTGATGGGTGGCCATGCATGGTAGAGTCGCATTTAAAGACAGCCTTCGAATCAAATATACTAAACCCCTAAACAGGTTCAATAGCAGGGGCAGTTGGTGGGTTTTTATGTTGGAGGGGCATTGGGGCAGTCAAGCCGGAGCCAGGGGGATGGTAGGCAGAGCCAGGGGGACGGTAGGCCAGTGGCATGGCATAACCCAGCAGCAAGGAGTTCCCAGGGTTAACATTGGATGGAAGGAAACACAGCCTACATACACATCAAGCTTAAAATAAATAATTTATAAACCCAAAACACAGGGAAACACTGGCATAACACTGGCAAAACACTGGCAAAACCCAGCAGCAAGGAGTTCCCAGGGTTAACATTGGATGGAAGAAAACACAGTCTATATGCACATGAAGCTTAAAATAAATAATTTATAAACCCAAAACACAGGGACCCATCCTTGTAAAGCACCCCAGTCACAGCCTGAGTACAATTTTACCATGCACATCCCATTTCCAGCATTTTGAATACAACTGAAATTGCATGACTTGCAGTGAAATCTCTCTCAGGATTTCCATTCCGCATACACAGGGACCCATCCTTGTAAAGCACCCCAGTCACAGCCTGAGTACAATTTTACCATGCACATCCCATTTCCAGCATTTTGAATACAACTGAAATTGCATGACTTGCAGTGAAATCTCTCTCAGGATTTCCATTCCGCATAAAGGGAGAAACGGCTCCCTTTTGTCCCTGAAAGGCTTCCTTAGGAAGACTTTCTGGGGCGGGGGGGTGAGAATGTTCGGAGCCACCTCAAAGAACCTGGTTTAGAGCAGCAACGTTGCTGCTCTAAATCAGGTTCTTAGAGGTGGCTCCAAACATTCAACGCAGCGCGTGCGGCCACTTTTTTTTTCTTTTCTTTTGGACTCAGGGCCGGCCGGCCGGGGGAGTCCTGGGAGGGGCATTGCCATGCCCTCCCCAGGCGGCCCACCGCCACTGTTCAATAGGTACAGGGAGTTGTGACTCAGTGGCTTCTGCTGACAGAAAATGCACTTTCTAGAGTCATCGAACGAAAGGCAAACCTATGATAGGTGCAGCAGGCGCAGCTGCAGTGAGGCCACAATGCTGGGGGCTCACAGGCATGTAAAGTGCATATGCATACTGGAATGGAGTGCCCTAGCATGAGACCATTCCATCTACTGCACCAAGGCCCATTCCCACCTAGCTACGCCACTGCATGGGACTCTTGTGAGACAGAGGGGCGTCCGTATAAACGCAGCGGCGGTAGGTGGGTGGGCGGATGCACTGGTGGTGGGTGGAGGTGGGTATGCACTCCTGGTGCACACCCATCTCCACCCATCACCCACCCATGGAGAAACAGAGGAGGCTCTGTGGGTGGAGATGCGTTGGAGGCAGGTGTGCACCTGTGGGAACTGGTGCACACCCATTTCCACCCACTGCGGCAGCACACCCATCCCCCCACCCACTGCCGCCCATGTAAAAAGGGCCTCAGACAGGAGTTAATTATTTTTTCTATATTTGCTTCTTAATCCAGAAAGCTGGATTTTATTTCAGAGTTAACAGGAAAAGACCAACAACCCATACAATTTTGAGCAGTTCCATACTCTCTGTACTTAAGGTCACTTGGTAGGTTCAGCGCTGAGAAGCACATGAAAGATACACCTGTAGTGTATCGCTTGTATGTATATTCAGAAATAATACTGCAGAGGTGAACCATGTGAACCAGGTTTTCAAGGATGCACAGGTATACTCATGTAGATATATGCAGGACTGTAAAATGCATGTAAATATTTCACTAGCCAGATATAAAAGATTACTTATCAGGCTGGGTTTTGCAATTGAGAAAGGGGCCCACGGCTGTGAAAATCCCAGGGGTGTGGCTTACAAGGTATATTTGAGAGGGGCAAGCAGACCAGTGGATTTGCTCTCCTGGATATATGAACACACACATCAAAGCAATTTTGAGTTGTTTTTTTGGCTGCTATCAGACATGTGCGTTGCCCAAAATGCAGTTTGGGGAGCCCTGGTGTGCTTACTCAGGGCATTGCTCCATATCACTGCAGGGAAAAGCTATTCAACAGCAGATATTTTATTGATGGTGAAATCAGACACCAAGCAATTTTTGTTCATCAATCCAGAAAAATACAAGCATAAGTGAATGTTAGAGCCAGGCCATTTATTTTTAGTTCTGACCACGTTGATTTTTGATGGGCTTAATTTGCAGCATTCAGATCCGAAATCCAACTTTTTATTGAATGTAGGCACATTTGGATCTGGGATTTTGCATTATTATAGATTTGAATTGCCTCAGAAATGGCCCCATCTTAGTGCAAATTGGGTACATGTTTAAGGCTCCCTGTAAGTGGCCAATGTGGCCTTTAATGTTGCAAATTTCCCTTTCTTCCACAGTGTAATGTTATATTGATTATTGTTTTTCCTCATAGAAGCCTTGGAACTCACCCGATTAGTGTTGTGGGACTGGTAGAAATGGCAGTAGCGTTTTGCTAACCACTGAAACCAGGCAGTTTGGTTATATTTTATTTAAAGAAATGAATTCACATATTCATTAATTTGTTTTGATTCCCACATGCCAATAGAAAACTAAAGCCTATCCAAACCTTTAGGCACCCTTAGTAGGTGACTACAATCTAATTAAGGGCCAGATAACAGTAACAAGCTAACAAGCCTTTTCTACTAAAATTACAGCAACACTAAAGATTGAAACCTCATCTCTTATTTTCTAGCTCTTACGAAACCCAAATAAAAACCCACTTCATTATCTAAAATCCCACGGTGACTGTACACATGGAAGTGCTTTGCTGTGTAGGTTAACGATCAGCACATTAGGCTCTTTCAGAACAAGGTGAATGTTAAAAGTCCAGAGCCTCCATACAGAATGCCCTGCCAGTAATTAATTCTAAGGGAACACCAGCACCATCATATCTGGGTGTTATCAGACATCACAATAAATGCAAGCAGTTCAAACTTGTGTTGAATCTACGCATGTTGAATTGCACACATATCCGGGACAATAGATGTTGAAGCTGCTGTGCTACAACAACTACCTGATTCTCCCTTTCGACTACAGCCTGGAGGAAGCTTCCCTCCCAGTCACTGCCCCAGCCTTTCCCTCCATCTCAGCCCAGTAGGAGGAGTTGCTGGAAGCCTGTCATGGGGACATGGAGGCAACACACCCATTTGGAGGAAGATAACACACCCATTTGGGGGAAGATGACACACATTTCAAGGATACGTGTAATGTAATATAAAGGGTTAACAGATTGTAAGCTCAGTGGGAGCAATATACTGAAATCAGTTGCCAGAGTTGGGGGAGAGATCCCCTTTGTTATAACAAGTGGGCAGTTTATTGCCAAGCAATGGCCAGGTCAGCCCTGCCACCTGCTTACAAGGACAATAGCAACAGTGACCGAAGCCCCTGCGAAGGGGAAAAGAAGACACAGGATCTTTAGAGACTTTAAGAACACTTCCATCTTGGACTTGAAAGAGAGAACAGCTCAGCAGAAGAGCTGCTACAAACATGAACTAAAGACTTTCATATTATGTAAAAGACTTGGGCCCGGCTTGGACATCAAAGCCGTGAGCTACGCTGATGAACTTGAACTGAACCATAGGGTAAGGGGACAGTTAGGGAATCTCAGTATATCTTAGATTGCATGTACTTTATGTTTGATTTATTGACTTGCACTATCTGATCAGCAGCCTTGTACTTGTATGTACTCAATATGTGTTTTATAACCAAGCCTAGCGTGCTTGTGTGTTTATTCGGCCTTGGGGGGTTCATTTGAGGGGCACTCTATCTAGGTGAGAGCCTAGATGAACCTTTTTCATATAAGACAACACCACTGCAAAGTCTTCCAAGCTACAAGTGGCCAGAGAACGTTCTCTAGGTTACGGCTGGGCTGGGGAATCAAGGGGAAGCGTTTCTAGAGGGCGCGGGCCTCTGAAAGCTCCCTGATTGCAGTGAAGGTTTTCTGATCACGTGGGGACCCATGCGGGCACAGGCAACTGAGTTGTGGCAGGGCTGGTGGGCAAATGGGGGACAGCCTCTAAAGGGAGCGAGGATCCCAACCCCGGTGACAAAGCCTTCCTAAGCCCCTCCAGGAGCTTCCTTCTTCCTTCCCCACCAAGCTCCCACCCCCATCTCCATACTGGAGCTCGTATAGGCAGCAGCGTTCAGGGGAAAAGAGATTGCCCCCCAGCTTTGTGAATGAATGGAGTGGCACTGGCTCCCGTGCTGTTGCTTTTGCTGCAGCAGACATAGGGCAATTATCACCTGCTCTTCATTTTTCACCCTTAAAATTGGCCAAAAAACCACCACCACCAAGGGGCAAGCACATAACAGCCAAGTAGCAGGAAATGTGTCTGCACGTACAGACATAACATCAAACTACACGGCAGCAACCCCCAAAATAACATCTGATTACATGCTCTGTTTCTAGTAGGTGTGGCAGTACAGAAGTGGAGATGAGCATCCTCTCAAACAGGCCATTTTCAAGCCACGCAGAGCATTAGAGTTCAGAATCAACACATTAAACTTGACAAGTTTGGTGATGGTGGAGTGGTCTAGAAATGCTGAATCCAAGAAGGGTAAAATCTGTATGTAGGGACAATATAGTAGGGGTGGGCAGTTTGGATTTGGATTAATCCGTAACAGAACATTATGTGCAGATACAGATTAATCCATACCGAACTATAACTGTGGCAAGCATTCCCATTGTAGTTTGGTTTAAAATCTATTAAAAATGTAAAAAAACAAAAACCTTCGCCTGTGAAAAATGGCTGCCAGACTGTTCTGCGCATGCGCTCCCTTTTCTAAAATGGCAGCAGGAGAGTCACCGCCATTTTGAAAAAGAGTAGCCAGTCTGTACATGCACTCTGGTCATTTTGCACATGTGCAGATTGGCTGCCCTTTCCCAGAATGTTGGTAACACTGCCGCCATCTTGGACAGAGGTGAGCATGTACAGACTGGCTTGTAAGCCAATTTGCGAATTCGCAATGTGTTTTTTTTAAAAAAAATCTATTATTTTATTGATTTAAACACAGATCTATAATACAAATTTGTATTTAAATCCAGTATTGCAGAACCAAAACTGTAACAGAACCAAATCCGTAATTTCCTCTGGCGGACCACCCCTGCAATATAAAGAAAAGTTAAATTTGTAAAACAGAAAATAAAATGTGAGCCCAAAACAAGTTGGGCAGGTTTTGTGACAGGTAGGAAAGACACTTGTAATGTAGATGAAGTGTTAATGCAGGGCAATTTAGTTTACCAGTAGTTTCCAGAGTCCGAGCGAATGTCCCAAAAACAGAAGAAGGGAGAACCGTCTGGGAGTCATCTAGAAAGTATTTAAGAGGACAAAGAGAAGCAGAGACACCCATTCGACAAGACCCAGTCAAGACATGGACTGAGAAACATCAAAAGAGATCAAGAAAAAGAGGGCCCAGCTACAGACATCTAGATGTGTAACATGGACCTTTGAGTAGGTTACGATGTTAATAATAATAATATTAATCTTGAATTTTATATAGCACCCCCTGTGGCCGAAGGCCACCCACTGAGTTTCTGGTTAAGGCAAGATTAGAACCACACCTCCGGTCCAAGTACTGCTCACTTAGCCATTACACCACACTGGCTCTCACTCATTGTGTTACTTTTTGAATCCTTTTGTTAAAATTGCACTCTTGAATCAATTTTGTCTCATAATTAATCTGAATTTATAAATACAAATTATTTTAATCAAGCATTATTGTGCTTGTGTGATACGGTACGGCCATTGTATAACACAGAAGAGGGAATAGCACAGGTTAGATACTTGGGTGAACTTGAATACAGTTTCTGTGACTGGGAACCTCCAGGGACATGGGTGGCAGGATAGTTACTCCTTTACAGACTGGGACAGCTGTGGCCAGTGGAGACCATAAATGGGGAAACTGAGTCATGGTTGGTCAGGAAGGAGGACAGAAGAGAGACCCCAGCCCCATCACACTAAGAGAAAGGATCACTTTCCTGGCCAGATGGAGATGGGAAAAGGTCCTTCTGGTCACTTCTGCAATAGTATTGTCTGCAGGAATCCACAGATTATGAACTTTTCTAACAAATGGCAGGCAGAGACTCTCAATTAGGGACTGGTATATTTTTTGCCACATTCTCCATTGACTTCTCCCAACCTACCAAGTTTGCCTTAGTCATCTATGGGCTGTGCCTCTAATAATTCTCATGCGCCAGTCACCAACAGACATTGAAAATGACACCTAGCTGTACCTCAGGGAAGGCCAGACTTATGGTGCAGGTGATCCACTTGATCCAGGTGTCAACCTCAAGTGATTGACAAGGACACCTCCTGCTAGCTCTGGTAATCCAGACTGGGACCATTCCCACCGGCTCCCAGCTCTAGGGCACCTCAGAATCTTGTCTCAGGGTGAAAACAAATGTGAGAGCTCCCGCCACCACCACAGACTTACTCGGGTGGTGGTGGGAGCTGTCACTCCGGCTAGGAGCTGGCCTGGCCGCTGAACAAATGGTTAAAATAGAGAAAGCAAAGGGTAGGACTAAATGGTCAACTTTCACAATGGAGAGATGTAAAAAGTGGTGCGCCTCAGGGATCTGTATTGCGACCGATGCTGTTTAATGTATTCATTAATGATTTAGAAACGGGTGTTAAGAGTGAAGTGATCAAATTTGCAGACGACACCAAGTTATTCAGGGTAGTTAAAACACGAGCAGACTATGAGGAACTGCAACGGGATCTTATGACACTGGGTGCCTGGGCATCTAAATGACAAATGAGATTTAATGTGGACAAGTGCAAAGTGATGCACGTAGGGAAAAATAATCCAAACTATGGGCGCTTTTAGACGATCCCGCTGACAAGCGGGATCGTTCAGAGGTGGGATCGGGCACCCGCCTTTCTCTCTACTCTCTAAGAAGAGCATCAGACCCGGCGTAGAGACTCAGTGCACATGCGCGCCCTTCTGCTCATGCACATTCGGCAAAATACCCCGGAAGTGTGCCGTGAAGCCGGCACAGCGGCGATCCACGTTGGAGGGGGCAGGATTGCCTGCCCGGTCTGATGCGGGGAAGAGCCGGCTTAAATGTAAGTTTTCAATTTAAACGAGCGCAAAGAAACGCGGCTGATCAAAGGATCAGCCACGTTTCTTGTCTCGTTTAAAAACGCCCTAAGTGTACACAATGCTGAGTACTAAGGTAGGAGTTACCACTCAGGAAAAGGATCTGGGGTGGTTGTGGACAATACAATGAAATCCACAGCGCAGTGCGCAGCAGCAGTCAAAAAAGCAAACAGAATGTTAGGAATTATTTGAAAGGGGATAGAGAATAAAACTGAGGATGTCATAATGCCTCTATACAAATCAATGGTGCGACCGCACCTCGAATATTGTGTGCAGTTCTGGTCGCCCCATCTCAAAAAAGACATAGCTGAACTAGAAAAGGTACAGAGAAGGGCAACAAAAATGATCAAGGGCATGGAAGGGCTCCCGTATGAGGAGAGGCTTGGTAGGTTGGGGCTCTTCAGTTTGGAGAAGAGACGACTGAGAGGAGATATGATAGAGGTCTATAAAATCATGAGTGGTGTGGAACTAATAAACAAGGAGCAGTTATTTACCCTCTCAGCTAGTACTAGAACTAGGGGACACTCCATGAAACTCATGGGTGGCAAGTTTAAAACAAATAAAAGATAATATTTTTTCACTCAGCATATAATTGGGTTGTGGAATCTACTGCCAGAGGCTGTGGTAAGGGCCAGTACTATAGCTGAATTTAAAAGAGGTTTGGACAAGTTTCTGGAAGATAGGTCTATTAGCAGCTATCAGCCAGGCATGATGGGAGCTGGGAGAAAACAACAGGGAATGGATCCCCCATTGTGACCTGTTGGGTGCTTCTCCCAAGCCACCGTGATTGGCCACTGTCGGAGACAGGATGCTGGGCTAGATGAACCATTGGTCTGACCCAGTATGGCACTTCTTATGTTCTAATGTTCTCTACTTATAGATCACAATCTACCACTTGACCATCCCTGTTCTAACTTGTGGAAACACAAACCAGAGAAATTGCCCTGAACATTGCTAGCCTCTTCAGAACAACTTGTACTATCTTGGTTTTGTGGCTGAGTATTAGTGGCATTTTCATTAGTCATGCGAGATGTTTCTTTTGACTCACAGTGCCTGCCATAAAGCAAATCCAGCTTCCTTCTTAAGAGTCAGTGACACCATCTGCTCCCAATGTCATCTTGTCTTGTTTGCTGTTTTAGGGTCAAATCTTGCAGCCTTTATTTAGACATAAACGTCTGGGTAGACAATCCAGTAGTCCTTATCTGTTATAATATGGTCACATATGTACAGATCCAACATTAATTAATGAAGATCAAGAGCTGAGACCTTCAGCCTTGAAAAGGTAGGCCTCTGTCTCTTCATCTAAAGGACAACTCCAAGTAGCTGCTTGTTATATTTAATGACAGAAGCCTTTAGAGCACGACATGATCATTTATTTATTTATTTATTTTCGAACTTTTACTACCACGCCCCTCCTGCCACAGGCCGCTTGGGGCGGCTTACAATTCATGCAAACACCAATTGATTGTAGTGTGTGAAAGTGACCCATAGGGTGTAGCCTTTAGCTATTATCCGTGGGTCTTGCATCTCTCATTGCCTTTAAAGACTGAAAATGGAAATGCCCTTCCATTGTTTCAGCACAGAATGGAATGTATTTGTTTTTTATTGAGTCTTATCCAATTTTAATATATTATTAACTGAGCAGGATGGATAAACTGTTTCCTCCCTAAAGTTAAGTGGATTTAGGACTGAAGGATGGTGCAGTTTCAAAAACACTGGAGAGTGATATCCCTTTTTTTTATCCACAGAACAGGCAGGGCTAATTTCCCTGTGTTTACTTATTTCCCTGTCAAGGGGCCTCAGCCTTGACCCACAAAGATTTACCTCTAGAAGCTCTTTCAGCCTTTGTCTTTTCTGCTAACGACTGGTGAAGTGGGGACCAATTAGTACAAGTCATGGCAGTGAGTTTTGTGCTGTGAAACATCCCCAGCAGGAACTGATCTGGGACCCACTGACCCATTTTTCAGGAACTTCCAAATACCTATCAGAGCATAATGATATCTGCTTAGGAGCAACCTCAAACCAGTGACCTAGAGTCTGGCTGTAATATCACATTACCAGTCCTCAGAGCTATCAAGAAAACCCAATTTGCATTTCTCATGTTAATCTTATTGGAAACCACCTTAGGCTGCTGCCCCTGTCAGAACAGGACACTGTGAAGGTTCAAGTCTTTGTGACTGTGGTTGGTAACCAGGAGGATAAAGTGTGCCTACTAGTGTATGATGTCACCAGAACTTTAATGTGGGAATTCCAATCCTAGTCTTCTTGTGTCTTTAGGGTTACTGCTCTCATGCTGACTTACTGCATTGCATAGCAGAGTGTTGTGGTGGCAGCTCAACAGTCATTAAGCAAAATTTTGGACCTTTGCTCTCATGGGCTATCTTCCAGGAGTAGGACATGCCATCTGATTCCTATGTTGCACAGGATTTTGGAGAGAATCTTTTAGGAAGCTGCCAGCTCCAGAGAGTTTGCATTAAGTAAAAACAGGGCTGACAATCCCTTTTTTTCTATATGTGGGTTCTGGAGGCAGTGTGACAAAGGAACTGACAGGCAGGCAAAAAGACTGATGAGATGCCACAGGAGACTTGGCTTTCTGGGGGCTAAAAATTGAATAATTTTACTGGAGGATTTTGTTGTTGATGGGCTGAGTGGGAAGGTTACTTTATTGGAGGAGGTGCAGAGAGGATAGGTTGCCTTGCAGAGGTGCCTTGAGGATAGGGGCAGAGAGGATAGCTTGCCTTGCAGAGGTTGCCTTGCAGAGAGGATAGGTTGGTGAGGTGGATGTGGGTGAGGTGCCTGTTATGAATTGATGAGCCCAAGGGGAAGAGAATGGATTGTCAGCTAAAGAACTGATTGAAGAAGGTGGTGGGGGAAGAATGAAACACCCCACCACTCCCTAAAAATAAGGAAATGCAACCTTAGCCACAGTATCTTAACAAAGAAAACACTTAAGGGAATAACAAATAAGAGAAAATGGGATTGCAATTTTTCTTGTGATAGAATATTGTAACCTGGGTTAAAATACCATTTTTCTTTTTGGTGTGCACCCAACAATCCTATTCTAAAACTGAGATGGTGCCAGCTGTTGGTAAGGGGTTGTGATGTAGAATAGAATAGCATTGAGATTGTCGCAGAATGTGAGTGATAATGACCATGTGTGAGGGAGGAGGGGAAGGATGATGAGGGTCTGGAGGGACCCTTGACTCACTCTCCCACCCACACACAGACACACGAGAAAGGGCTCACGGAGAAGCAAACGACAAGACTAGGCCAAATGACATGACTCGATATTCAAAGTGCCCGTACTGGGTTCGGAATGCGAACTTCCATTTATCCCCTTGAAGCATGCATAGTAAATTATACGCCCCTGGTAGATCCAACTTTGTGAAGATCTGGGCTCCTTGCAGGCGATCCAACAGTTCAGGAATAAGAGGAAGGGGGTATTGATTCTTTACGGTTACAGCGTTAAGTCTATGATAGTCAATACATGGGCAGAGCCCTCCATCTTTCTTGGGTACGAAGAAGAGGGGCGCTCCTGCGGGGGAGGAAGAATGACGAATGAAACCTCTGCGTAAGCTCTCATCGATGTACTCCTTGAGGGTCTTTAGTTCTGGCCCAGAAAGGGCATAAATCCGCCCGTACAGCGGCTCCGTACCAGGCCGCCTCTCATCAAATACATCCATAAAATCTACATATATGGAGGGAATTTCTGTTTGCGGCGCAGGTTTCATAAAGGTGAGAAGCTGCTTTTGTGGTTGCGGTTGGCAATGTCCTGTACACTGTGGGGATCGAAACATGACCCGTCTCTGGATCCAATCAATGGTTGTATTATGTTGTTGCAGCCACGGCATCCCTAGGACGATGGGGAACATAGGGGTCGACACGATATCAAATCAAAGCTGTTCTGTATGTCTTCCCAAAGTAGTCCACAACATTGGTGTTTGCAGGGTGATGGGCCCTGAAACGAGGGGAGATCCATCAATGGAATGTACTGGCTCAGGGGGCACCCGCTGTAGGTGGGGAATTTGATGTCGTCTGAGA
The DNA here is from genome assembly GCA_003113815.1 of Sphenodon punctatus. Taxonomy (NCBI): domain Eukaryota; kingdom Metazoa; phylum Chordata; class Lepidosauria; order Sphenodontia; family Sphenodontidae; genus Sphenodon; species Sphenodon punctatus. Next base: position 3,625,807 of record QEPC01005447.1, read on the forward strand.
AGCCCCATATTCAACAAAATTACTCAAGACCCTGGAGTCAATGAGGGCCCATAGGACCAAACTTCGTGAAGGGGCCAATTCTATGGTAATAGGTACCCGTAAGTGACTTCCTAGTAGCAGTGACGTAGAAAGTGCCAAGGGGTGAGGCATGGGTAGGTCGGTAGAAGTCCCCGGGAGAGCCCCCATCACTCCCGGGACTGGGCTTTTCCCAAGCCTCGTCATGTAGGTGACAGCACTGGGCAGTTCCATGCAAAGTGTGTGGGGTCCCCGCAATAAAAGCATAACGGCAAGACCCGCCATTGTTCTTGTTCCCCAAGAGACAGTGGGCCCCGAGATGTGCCTAGTTGCACTGGCTCTACGTCATTGTGTTTCGTGGTATCTGTCTTCCCAGCGCCGAGCAGGGGCATCGTAACCAACGGTGGGCGGGTTGCTTCTTGTTGCCGCTCTCGTTTCCTCTCGTTCAAGTGTTCGTCAATTTGCAACGTGAGGGTGATGACGTCCCCCCATGTCGCTGGCAAGACTGCGTAAGAGAGCTGGTAATTTAGCTCGTCACTTAAACCCCGCTGAAACATCACCCGTAACATTTTAGTTCTACGGCTAATTGCTGGAACCAAGTTACGTATTCCAGAAGGGGGCCCCTGCCTTGTCACAGCCTCACAATAGCATTTTCGGCATCTTTTACCCGGTGTGGATAATCAAACAAAAAGGTAAACTCCCGAATAAATCCTGCATGGTCTTTAAGTAAGGCACTTTTACTAGTAAGTAGGGGAGTGGTCCAGGCTAGGGCCACCCCGTCTAATAAACCGATGATGAAGGCCACCTTGAGTTCATCGGTAGTGTAAGTTTTGGCCTGGATGCTAAAGGTCAACTCACAGAGGGCCAAAAAACTCTGAAATTGACGATGATCCCCAGAAAGGCCCAGCAGGCATTGCAGCGCCCAGAAAGCCCCTCCAGGTGAGCAGGGCCCCACCCCATAGCCACAAGCCAAAGGTGCACGCCCGCGCCCAGCGGGCGGCAGCCCTTGGGCGGCGCCCGAAGGGCGGCGACAAAAGGGCGCTGGCCGTTTTGTGGCCGTTGTGAGGCCGGAGTGAGGACCTATGATGCCTCCCTATACCTCCCTCACCTCCTCGCCCTCTATCACCTCCCTCCTTCTAGCCTTTCTCACGCACCCCCTCCTTCTCCCTCTTCCATCACCAGCGGCCTTTCTCCAGCCAACCTACCCCTTATTCTCACCCACGCCCATCCCCCCTCCCCACCCTCATCCCCCCTTACCCATTCCCCCTAGGCCCAAACCCGCGACACCCAGGTGTTCCACAGACCATTGTGGCCAATACGAGGCCAGTGCACGACTCACACCCCCCAAACCCGGCCGTTCCCCATCCCCCAACCTCATCCGCATCCCCTGCCTTCCCAAACACCAATTGCCTTTTTCCTGCTCCCTCTGGAACTGCCGCTCGTCCGTGGCTAAAGCTCCCTTCATCCACGATCTCTTCCTCTCTCGCCCCTTTCAACTCCTGGCTCTTACGGAAACCTGGATCACGCCCTCCAACTCTGTTACCCCGGCTGCTCTATCCTCCGGGGGCCTGTCGTTCTCTCACCGCCCCCGCCCTGAGGGCCTGGGTGGTGGTGTGGGCTTGCTCCTTGCTAAGCACTGCCAATTCAAAACCCTCTCCCCTCCCCCCTCCTCCTCCTTCCCTTCCTTTGAGGCCCACTCTGTGCGCTTATACTCCCCTCTACACCTTCGGGTTGCTGTCATCTACCGCCCCCCGGGTTCCCTCTCCTCTTTCCTCCCGGACTTTGAATCCTGGCTCACCTTCTTCCTCTCCGATGATATCCCCACTCTTATCCTTGGTGATTTCAACATTCACGTTGACACGCCCTCCGCCCCCTCTGTTTCCCGCTTTCTCTCTCTCGCTTCCTCCTTTAATCTCCGACTCTGGACCGACTCCCCCACTCATACTGACGGCCATTCCCTCGACCTCATCTTCACTCGAAACTGTTCTCTTACTGACCTCTCCTTTGACCCCTGCCCTAATTCTGATCACTTCCTCGCCTCCTTCAGCCTTTCCCACCGACCCCCCTCCTCCTCCCCCTCTATGCGCCCCTTCCGCAATATGCAGGCCCTTACTCCCTCGGAGTTTGCCTCACATCTTTCCCCCCTTCTCCCCCCCGTTTTCGCCTCCTCCTCCCCTGACTCTGCTGTCTCTGCTCTCAACGCTTCTCTCTCCTCGACCCTTGACTCTCTTGCCCCCCCCTCTGCTCGCCCCGTCCGCCCCCTCAACCCCCGCCCCTGGCTTACCCCTGCCATCCGCTACCTCCGCTCCTGCACCCGGGCTGCCGAACGCCTCTGGCGCAAATCCCGCTCCCTCCCTGACTTCCTCCATTACAAATTCTCCCTCTCCTCCCTCTCCTCGGCTATCTCCCTAGCTAGGCATCGCTATTATGCCTCTAGGATCGAATCTTTCTCCCGCGACCCTCGACGCCTTTTCTCTACTTTCGACTCCCTTCTCAAACCCCCCTGCCCTCCTCCGCCCTCTTCCCTTGCTGCTCAGGATCTTGCGTCGTTCTTCACCTCCAAGATTGACAAGATCCGTCGGGATATTGCCTCCCTCCGCCCCCCGCCCCCCTCCCTCCTCGCATCCTTCCCTCCTGCCTCTCTCCAGGAAATCTCTGCTCTTCTCTCTTCATCCAACCCCTCCACCTGCCCCCTTGACCCGATCCCCTCCCGCCTCCTGACCTCTATTGCTCCCACTGTCGCTCCCCCCCTTCTGCATGTTGTCAATCTCTCCCTTTCCACAGGCTCCTTCCCCTCTGCCTTCAAACATGCCACTGTCTCCCCCATCCTCAAAAAGCCTACCCTGGACCCTTTCGATCCCTCTAGTTACCGGCCGGTCTCCCTCCTTCCCTTTGCTTCGAAGCTCCTGGAACGTGTCGTCTACTCCCGCTGCCTGAACCTCCTCTCTGCCAACTCCTCCCTGGACCCTCTCCAGTCCGGCTTCCGCCCCCTCCACTCTACTGAAACTGCCCTGGCCAAGATCACCAATGATCTACTTGTCGCTAAATCGAAGCGCCACTACTCCGTTCTTGTCCTCCTTGACCTCTCTGCTGCCTTTGACACTGTCGACCACTCGCTCCTCTTGGACTCGCTTTACTCTTTGGGCTTCCGTGGCTCTGTCTTTGACTGGTTCTCCTCCTACCTCTCTGACCGCTCCTTTAATGTCTCCCTCCCCGAGTCGACCTCCCCCTCCCTTCCCCTCTCGGTTGGGGTTCCCCAAGGTTCTGTCCTTGGCCCTCTCCTCTTCTCTATCTACACCCGGTCCCTTGGTGAAATTATTGCCTCCCACGGGTTCCAATACCATCTCTATGCTGATGACACCCAACTCTATCTCTCTACCCCCTCTCTCTCCTCCTCTGTCCGCTCACGCCTCGTCGACTGCCTCTCTGATATCTCCGCCTGGATGTCCCGACGCCAACTCAAACTGAACATGGCCAAGACTGAACTCCTCATTTTTCCTCCCTCCCCCTCCTCTCCCTCTGACCTGACCGTCTGCATTGATGGGGTCACCATCCGTCCTGTTCTCCGTGCCCGCAGCTTGGGCTTCATTTTTGACACGCACCTCTCCTTTAAACCTTACATTGACTCTGTGGCCAAATCCTGCCGATTCGCTCTCCTCAACATTGCCCGCATTCGCCCCTTTCTATCTGTCTCCTCGGCCAAAATCCTTGTTCATGCCATGGTTATCTCTCGCCTCGACTACTGCAACCTCCTCCTTGCTGGCCTCCCTCGCTCCCACCTGTCCCCCCTTGTGGCGATCCAAAACTCTGCCGCCAAGGTCATTCACTCTGCCCGTCGCTTCGACCATGTGACGCCTCTCCTCCTCTCCCTTCACTGGCTCCCCCTTCCGGAACGTATCCTGTTCAAACTCCTGGTTTTCACGTTCAAATCGCTCCATGACCAAGCTCCCCCTTACCTCTCGGACCTAATCGCCCTACGCGCTCCTGCGCGCGCTCTCCGCTCTTCCGCTGTCCCCTCCCTCGCTCTCCCTCGCTTCTCCTGCTCGCCCAACCGCCTTCGTCCCTTCTCCCTCGCTGCCCCGCATGCCTGGAACTCCCTCCCTGCCGACGTCCGCCTCGCCTCCTCCCTCCGCTCCTTCAAATCCCTCCTCAAGACCCACCTTTTCCATGCTGCCTTTCCCAATGCCCTCTAGTCTTTCCCCTTGCTCTTACTGTCGGCCCTCCTCTGCTGACTGCTGCTACCGACCACCTTGTAACCAAGCCAAGTACACGCGCCTGAGACTTCGCATCCGCCTGAATGTTTGTTTGTCTTCTCCCATGTCTCTCCCACTGTCCCCTCTCCTTGTCTCCCCCTCCTTGTCTTTTAGATTGTAAGCCACAGGTAGGGACCGCAGCTGATTATATGTTCTGTACAGCGCCAGGTTGTTGCTGGCGCTTTATAAATGTTTAATAATAATAATAATAAAGAAAACTTGGTGATTGTGGGCCCCTTGGGTTCCTGGGGGGGAAGAGCCCCTGCCCCTTGTGGCTCTGAAGGGGGCGGAATGGGGCAGCATGGGGAACTGCCGCTGCCCCCTCCTGGTCTTTTAGGTCCTTGACCTCCATGGCGAGAGCTTGAACCACTCTAGCCAGATCCCTTACCTCTGCCATCACTTGCTCCATGTTCGGGACCCCAATACCTAACTTTACTCGTAGACTTTGTAGAATTGTGGTATAGCCGGTGATACTGTGGGGGAGGAGGGGAAGGACGATGAGGGCCAGGAGGGACCCTTGACTCACTTTCCCACCCACCCACCCACACACAGACACCCACCCACAGAGAGGGAGACAGGGCTCGCGGAGAAGCAAACCCTCAGGATCTTAGTTGGCCTTTGGAGCCAGAGCCCCCAGCCTAGATCATCACGGGGTGGAGAGTAGCACAGCACCTGTAATGTCCCTCACACATACACAGTTGCACCCAGGGAGCAGGACGGGGTACCAGGGAGTGCCACAGACCCGGCAGAGGGGGTGTGAACCCTGGGAGGGGGCACACGGGGTAGAAGACTCACACCGGGAGGATACCAGGGAAGCGTGCATGACAGGGGAGACAAGAAGGGGTCCAACCACACCACCCACACAGCCAACTCCACGTCCACCCAGTCACTCAAGCACCCACACCCTCTCGCTCCACACTCACCCAAACACGCCTTCTGACAACCTCACAACGAACAGCAACAAGCACAGGGTCAAAGGGAATGGAAGGGGGCCAGTCTCACAGGCGTGTAGCACTGATCACCAGCAAGGATGAACTGGCAATGAGCTCCTTTTATCCTCAGTCCTTGTTAAGGCACGCAGGCGCTCTGAATGCCAGGCGGAACTGGAGGGTGCGTGGCCGGAGCACATGGTGGCGGTATGTCTGGGACGTCCCCAGCGGCTGCGGGAGGCGGCTGTTGCCTCCTTCGCGTCCTCGTCTCGTGCTGTCGGGACTCCCGCTTGGGGGTACGCTACCTCCAGAGGGGCCTTTGATCCTGGGGGTGGAGCCTATCCGCGCCGCTGAGGCTTGCTGCAGGGCCCAGATCTCTGCCGGGTAGGTGCCCGGGTGTGTGTGTCTCTTCACAGCCTATGTGCCCCATACCTCAGACACCGGTACCGGTTTGTTTGTTTCTGCTACCTCCCTCCCAACCTTCAGATCCCTTCTGAAAACCTATCTCTTCTATCAGGCTTTCCCTATCTCACTATTCCCTTAGTATTCTTCCTGATTTTCTTAGGGTTCCCCTTGTCCTCTGTAACTAATCTAAGCATGTGCACTTGCAACTTGGCAACTTTGTGGATGTATTCCTGTCTCTCCATCTCTTCCCCTCCACTTTGTCTCTTCTTCCTTGTCTCTCTTAGGTGGTAAGTCCACTGGGGCAGGAACCTGTCTTTAACTGATTACTGTAAAGCTGCAGATACATTGCTGGAGCTATATAATAATAATAATAATAATTAATTAAAATGTATAGTAGTTCCTGCTTTATAGGCTGGAAAGTATAGTAACTTTAACTTGCATTCTGTCCTGTTTTTCTGTAAATAATATATAGATATGGCCAATTTTTTTTTTTAATTATTATTATTATTATTATTATTTACATTTGAACAAATGATATTGTGGAGCCCTGAGTTTTTTTGTATATTTGTTAGTTACTATTTTTCAATGACAAAACTCCCATTAACTTGAGCTAAGTAGGGATCACAACACAGATCAATAATAGCAATGCCAGCCTTCCTAGTTTTTGTTCTGTTCATTTAATTTTAGCTTAAATCTGTTGAAGTTCTTATAAATTGCTGGAAGCTGCCCCTGGTCTGTCATAGTATGCTAGGGAAGATCTCCCATGCCTTGCTTAGCATACTGATTGCCTCCCTATGGCTTTCCACTCCCTCTCTGAGCTTTTGCCTAGCTGGTGGCTTGGCTGGTGTGATACCATGCAACACAGAGCGTGGGTATCTCTCAGATGTCTGTTGGATCATAAGTATTCCTTACCACACATGTCCCCAGATGTTTGGATAGAGGGATTTGGTGTATATTTTACAAGTGGAGTCTGGAGAAAGAAACATAAAACTGAGGTCTTTTAAAATAGATACATTTTATATTTTGGGGGAAATCCAGATGAAATGTATTAAATGCTTCTTGGTGATACCTGATTTTCATTGCCAGAAAGCGTGTACAACTCCATTTATTTAAAAATGTTATACCAATTTACACCAATTAATGATCTACACTCACTTTTTAGTGTGCAAACCCCATACCTTGTAATGACGTTGGGTGCCTCCACATGAGCTGCTGAGGGCTTAATCCCTGTGCACCCCATAGTGGGCAATCTCTGCTGTTAGGAAATAAATGAGGTGGCGTGCCTCAATTTACCCCAAACGGGATCGAAGCTTCCCAATAAACATGCCAAAGTATGTGGATACAACTCTATTTTATTGGATAGACACTTAACATCTGGATATGGCAGTGTTCTCAGTTACAAACCCCAGCAACCCAAGATATCTTACATGTCAGAGGCACAGTCTGAGATGCAGGCTGGTTCAGAGGAGAAGGAGAGGGGGCCCAGCAGGCAGCTGGGCAGTCTGTCTGGATCTTTGAGAGTGTCGTTTAGGGTCAAAGACCCACCCGGCTCACTTGCAAATGCTAGTGACCGTTAACGTCAATGACAAATGGTAAGGGGGTGGGCTTTCCCTTTTATAGCTTTATTTATTAGGAATACATGTTGCAGGGTCCCCTCTTTGATCATACAAGGTGCAGGAATAAGCTGAATTCATCTCGTTTACTTTTTGGGGAGTTTCTCCTTCTTCACTGCTTAATTGCCGGTCTGACCCTTTGAGGTTATCTATCTCTTTCAAGCCTTCTTTATTAGAGATAGTGGCCATCTGGGGCAGTTGGTACGGCCTTGGAAGTACATTCTTCCTGCTAGAGTGTGAGTTATTTACGACTTCTCCTTCTTATGGGCCTCTTTTGTCTGTGCCATCCTGAGACCTATGTTTCAAGTTAGCTGAACTGAGTTTGTTCAGGCCTCATGCAGCCTGTGTCTCTGATCATGGCCAATACTGCCTAGTTAATTCATAATAGCCAAACTGCTTAATCAATTCCTAATACTCCCCCCTTTGCTGCCAGTTCATATGGCAGCACATACACAGTATATGACAATGAAGGTGTAACAGAAAGTAGGTTGTACCCAAATTTGTTACGTGCAATTGTAAATCTTAATACTACTTTAAATCAAGTTACAAATCACATTTCCAATAAACTAAGTATAATACTGATTATTACAGTTATTAGTACTATCATTTTATTCATTTTATTCTGTAAGTATGTTGTTAGTTATAAATGCGTATATGTGTCCAGTAAATATAGACATAAATATAAAATGTAAAATATAAAAAGGTGGTCAGTAAAAAGAAAGGTTACTACATATGAGCCTCTTTGTATGCTGGCTGTGTTCAGTAAAAATAAGTGTCAATACATGTGAGTCTTTTGTATGCTGACTGTGTTGCCTCCATGACAGATCATGACAGATTCAATATTTTATTAAGTCATACACCCTGCCCTGTGTGACCTCCAATACAACATCTCTTTAATAAACAGGGCGTAACCTAGGAGGCCAAGCCATTTACACCCCAGATGTTGCCAGGCATGAAGGTGACCAGTGGTACCCCGTTCTCAAGTCACCCTCATGGATCCAATTAACAAGGGCCAAGTGGGAGTCAAGGCAATCTGGGGTACAAATGTTTGCCCCAATTAACCCTTGTTGGTCCCAATACAGTGTACATGGGAAAATGAACCCGTTGAGGTGATCTGTAATACAAAGAATAAAATAAGGCACAGCACAGCAGCAATGCAATGAGAGCAACACCACCATTAGGCCCAGTTCCGGTGTCCTGCCTTAAAGCACTATTTCAAAACACACAGAGGTCGAGGTGCATGGCTGCATATGTATAGTCAAAATAGAGCAGGTTTGTGAGTAACTTGCACTGTTTTCCTGCAGGCATTGCACCAAACGTCTCATGTAACACTTCAGATTCCCGTAAGACTGTTGTTCACTAAACTGTTGAATTTCCTGCTAACCCGAATCCATTTAGAACCCCAAGTAAGGTCCCCAACACCTCCCAACCATTTTTCTCAATTCCTTGTCTTGAATTGGACCACCATATGTACTAGGGGTGGGAATACCGGTAAATCCGGAATCCGGTAAATCCAGTCCCATTACCGGATTTCAGGTACCGGATTTTTTTACATTGCAGCCATTTAAATGAATGGCTGCAATGTAAGTCCCACCAAAAAAGTAAAAAAAACACAACCCTCCCCGAGTCCAGGCTGCGCGGGTGAAAGGGGGGACACCCCCCACCCACCCTGCCCAGCCTGGATTTTTGTTAAAAAAAAGAGCCCATCCCCCAGCACCAGCGGCCGCGGCGTCCCTGCAGCCGCCGGTAAGTATAGACCCGATCCCTGGGGGGGGTGTTTAACACCCCCCAACCCCTCAGGGATCACCTCTACTAAAGTTGCCAGTGCTTTACCTTTGCGGAGCTCCGGGTGCGGCGGCGGCGGCGG
>QEPC01005447.1:3635143-3647246 GCA_003113815.1 Sphenodon punctatus
TACCGGCGGCTGCGGGGACGCCGCGGCCGCTGGTGCTGGGGGGTGGGCTCTTTTTTTAACAAAAATCCAGGCTGGGCAGGGTGGGTGGGGGGTGTCCCCCCTTCCACCCGCGCAGCCTGGGAGGGGGAGGGGGGAGGAATTAATTGTATTTCATTGATTTCAATGGGGACACAGTGCCCCATTGAAATCAATGAAATAAAACCGGTACCGGATACCGGATTTAATCAGAGAATCCGGTTCTTTGAGAACCGGAAACCGGTAAATCCGGTATCCGGTAATTGCCCCGGGGTCCCACCCCTAATATGTACATTTCCCACTTGTATTATTTAAACTACCCACCCATGTAGTGTCATAATGGGATTCCCTTTATGTTCCAAGTGTATGGTGTGATGTTTTATTGCTACCCCTTAATCTTTAATATATATTGTTTCCTGAAATTCTTTGCATCCCTTTTCCCCACTCCATACCTTATTTCCACCATAATCAGGTGGAACAGACTGACGTAGTAAATTCAGTTGAATAACCACAATTATACATCCTTTTCCCATTTCCAATAACATACAAATGTCCCTTGAGCGTGTCCCCATTCAAATGTGTACCCCACCATGCTGTGTTCAATTGTTTGTTCCTGTTCATCAAGTCAGGAGTGGAGGTGTCATTATTTTTATTATGTTGCAAGGGAACTTTTATCCATGAAACTTTTACTCCAGCTAGGGCAGGTCGAGGTGAGAAGGCAATATTACATTTCAGTATCCTCTCAGTCTCCCTCCAGTATTACTGTATTTCATCTAGGACTGGGGCCTTGTTTCTTTTATTTAAATCTATAGTCAAAATTCCATAGGCTTTTGTAACACCCATGCACACTAGGATCCAAATCACTTGCAGCATGATGGCACTGGATTAAAACAAAATCTGCAACAAGTCAAGTTATATCTCTCCTGCTTTCCTTTCTTCTTCTCTTTTCCCTTTTACTCCATAAAATGCTTTGGAGAAAAAAAAACCTGTAAACAAAAAACAAACAAACAGAACAAAACAAACATATTGGGACACAAGTGGCGATGAAAAGGTTAACTAAGAACCTGCCTTCCAATGATTATGGGTCATTTTGCCACTTACATGCCTTATTTCACATTACATAAACAGATACACAACAGTAAATGACAAACTACACAGACAGACACACAACACTGAATGACAAACAACATAGACAGACACACAACACTAAATGACACTCTACATAGACAGACAGACAGTAAAATAAAACAAAACAAAAATAAAACAAAATCAAAACAAAACAAAAACAAAAAAACTGCAGTTAACCGGGCCTTCTTAGAACATCCAAAATTTCTTTCCTGCTTAAAGAAAAAGAGACAGGCCTGGCCTGTATATGGCCTTTATAATTATCTGAAAAGGTGTTGGTTGGTTTTGCACACTTTCCTGGATGAAACCCATTGTAAAGAGAGAAGTGTCCGCAATCCAAGGCATTTCTCTGATGTTTTAAAACCAAACAAAACTAGCTGCCGGAACACATACATGAGGCCAGCAGCTCATGCTTATGCTTTCTCCCCCATTTTTTTTTTCCCCAATCAGCAGCCTGATTGCTGTCCACAAACTGAGACTGTAAGTGAAAGCAGTAAAATGGGCAAAGGTGTAAGAGAGAGTTGGAGAGAGAAAAGTTTGAGGGAGGAAAGAAAGAGAGAGAAAAAAGTGTGTGAAGGGCAAGCATGTGTGTGACATTACCAATGATTATACAAATAAGGAGACAGACGGTGGTAGTTAACCCTTTCCCGTTCTGTTTTTCCTTCTCATTCCCCCTCCTCTCTTCCATGCTAAAAAAACCTCTTACAACCACCCCAAAAAAATAGCATTCAGATATCCTAGTATCCCTTATTGTCCCAATTCTTTTAAGCCACCATATGACTGTGCAAATATGGAGACAAACTGCATGGGAACAAAACACAAACACTGTTTTCAGGCCAGACCCCAATCAGGAATGAGACAGAATATTTCTAAAACGTTTCTCACTTCTAATCTGGTGTAGGCCTGGATACATTACAAAATATAAGGCAAAAGCAAAGAAGAAGGAATTCAAGAAATAGGGTGCCAGGCTAAGTCAGAATCTTTCCTGTCTGCTAAGACACCACAACAATACTTAGCTAATCACTACAAACAGTCCAGGAACACTTTTTAATCTCAAATAAAGCACACTCAAAGAGAATAGCGCTTCCATGCTGCAGTGAGTTCTTGTGGAAGCGGACGGTTTTCTTTTCTCATTGAGAGACTGTATTGAAACTGCTGCTTTTATTTTTCCTTACAGACTATTTTAACCTTTGCTGGCAAAACAAATGGTGGCAAAAACACAAAACAGTGTAAATGAAACCCTATTTTAAACAAATACCTAAAAAAAACCAACCAACATGACCAATCACAATAAAAGCAATAATTCTGCTTGGGAGATAGGGAGCGCACCAAGGGGAGGGGTGTTACTTCAGGTTAAATTAGGTGTGCGTGGGCCAGGGGCCACAGTTGCTGGTTAGGGCAGAGAGATGGGTGAAATACATGCCCCAAAACAAGTTAGTGAATGTCATTAGTTCACCTCAAGCCCTATCCTGGAAACCTGGCCACAGAGGGGGAATTCTGGGGGAAGGGATAAAAGTTCCTGGGCTGGCCAGAGGAACTTTTCCCTCCTGGGTGACCTGGATGCCAAGCATCTTTCTCTGGCTGAGGTTGCCAGTGCTCCTTAAGCGAGGCATTGCCTTCTGAGGGATCAGGGTTAGCAACCACAGTGGCCACTTTGTCTGTGTCGGCAGCGTCTGTCAGAGGGTCTGGATCACAGGGAGGTGGGGAGTTGCAATTTCCTCATATTGGTTTACTGCAAAAATATCATGGACAACATCATTGTCATCCTCAGAATCACTACCTTCATGCCAGAATTCTGGATCCATGTAATCTTCCCCATTAATCATGGAACTTATTGCAGTGAGTTTGCTTTTTACTGCAGAAACCATTCCCTGTTTAGATTGCAACTGCTGTGTCAGAGCTGAGATTTTAACTTGGCATTTATTATGATCTACTAGGTTTTGTCTCTTCATTTCAGATATTTTACCCTTTAAAACTCTGATGGCCAGATTGGCTATCTTGGTATTTATTTTTAAAGGAGCTCACTATTATTTCTTGTTTCTTTAACTGTTTTTCCAGATGTTTACATTTGCCTTTAAATGCATTTTACTCTCTAACTGGGAGACTATAATTTCTGACTGTTTCAACAATGGCAGGTAATACCTGCACTTTATCCCACCTCTCCTTTTTGGGGATGGTTTTTACCTTATTCCAATGCTCAATGGGGACCCCTCCCACATTCTTTCTCTTAAACCAAGCCATAAAAATCCAAGTAGTAGGGACTGTCCATCCAGAGAAAGTGTCTTATCCTTATTATGCAATTTTCATTCCCAACTTTGGCACAAGTCCCACACCTGCGGTTGCGCACTTGCTGCTGTAAGGGCTTTCAAATGCAACTGGGGGAATGCTATCCAGGCTCCCTTAGAGGATGGCCACAATACAGCGTGCCAGCTCAGCTGTTTGTCAGACAGGTTTTCATTAGCCAGACCCCGCTATACAGTGTATCTCCACCCTAGGACTTCACGACATAATGTGCCAGCATAGCTGTCATCAAACAGGTTTCAGCTGTTGTGAGACAGATTTTTCGTTTGCCGGACCTCAGTACACCACATATTCCTTTTACTGTTGACAGGGTGCCATAAATAACTATATTTCCCCCCACCGCATTCTGTACCAATTGTTACAGCTAATAAATGAGGTGGAGTGCCTCAATTTACCCCAAACAGAATCAAAGGTTGCCAATAAGCATGCCAAAGTATGTGGGTACAACTCTATTTTATTGGCTAGGCACTTAACATCTGGACATGGCAGTGTTCTCAGTTACAAACCCCAGTAACCCAAGATATCTTACGTGTCAGAGGTACAGTCCGAGATGCAGGCTGGTTCAGAGGAGAGGGGGAGGGGGCCCAGCAGGCAGCTGGGCAGTCTCTCTGGATCTTTGAGAGTGTCATTTAGGATCAAAGACCCACCCAGTTCACTTGCAAATGCTAGTGGCCGTTAACGTCAATGACAAATGGTAAGGGGATGGGCTTTCCCTTTTATAGCTTTATTTATTAGGGATACATGTTGCAGGGTCCCCTCTTTGATCATACCAGGTGCAGGAATAAGCAGACTTCATCTCATTAAAACTACTTTTACTTTTGGGGGGAATTTCTCCTTCTCCACTGCTTAATTGCCGGTCTGACCCTTTGCGGTTATCTATCTCTTTCAAGCCTTCTTTATAAGAGATAATGGCCATCTGGGGTAGTTGGTACAGCCTTGAAAATACATTCTTCCAGCTAGTGTGAGAGTTATTTATGACTTTTCCTTCTTATGGGCCTCTTTTGTCTGTGCCATCCTGAGGCCTATGTTTCAAGTTAGCTGAACTGAGTTTGTTCAGGCCTCATGCAGCCTGTGTCTCAGACCATGGCCAATACTTCCTAGTTAATTCATAATAGCCAAACTGCTTAATCAATTCCTAATACTGCCACCAGACTTTGGGTCCAGTGCAGGGGGAAGGACAGATGGTACCTCCCCCCCGCCCCCCGCAGGGCTGCTGAGTGAGCGGGCTGGCCAAGGCGCCGGCCAGACAAGCAGGTGGCCAGCCTTGCTGCACCCCTTCCCTGGCCCGACCACTATTGCACCCCTGTTTGTGGCCATGTGGGACTGGAGCTAGTGCCCTCTGCTCAGAGCCCTGTAATGGACCTCACTGCGCAGCGGGGCAGACAGGAACCAGGCACACGGGTGGCAGCACACTACCCTGGCTTGGGCAGCTTTACCCCACTCTGGAGAAGGCTGCTACACACTGCGTCCAGCCTTTTTCTGAGAATGCAGCACATTGCAGCCAGCTTCCTGCCCTGCTATGCGATCGGGGAAATATCTGGCAACCACCAGGCACACAATGCACTTCTCTGACATGGTGGACAGAGATCTTTTGTGGAGCAAGTTGGGGAAAACCAACATAGACAAATGACTGGCATTCCTGGTACAGAGGCTTTACAACAACACGAGTATTAGAGCGAGGATTTCTTCTGCTGGGATCTATACAGACTTCATTCCGACTACAAGAGGGGTCAAGCAGGGATGTGTGTTGGCCCCGTTTTTATTTAATTTTCTCATAAATGATATCATCCCAGCACTCCAGGAAAATGAGTTTCATCCAGCCAACATTAAGCAAAGACAGTTGTCCAATGTCCATATTAATTTACGTGGATGATATGATCTTAATATCCACGTCCGAAGTAGGGTTGCGCAGGTCTTTCACTGCCTTGGGAAATTACTGCATGATCAACAAATTACAGATTAATAATACTAAATCTGAAGTCATGTTATTCAGTAGACGCTGGGAAAGTAAACAGTGGTTTATTAATGGTCACTCCTTAGAACAGGTTAAATCATATAGATACCTGGGCTTGCTGTTTAGTTCTAATGGTGGTTGGTGAGCATACATTGATGCCCTGAAACTAAAACTGGCAAGCACTTCTGCGGGTATATTTAGATTTTGGAGAACACATGGTGGAAGAGTGTTCGGTCCAATGTTGACCTTGCTGAAATTAAAGATCTTACCCCAAGTACTCTACGGGGCAGAAATTTGGGATTACAAGGCGGACATTGGACTAGAATCAATCCAGAATAAGTTTCTAAGGATCGTCCTGGGAGCTCTGATGGAAACCACAGTGCCGCTCCTCCGAACTGAAACAGGAGTACTCTACATTGAACCACAAGCAAAAGTCAAATTGCTACTTTATTGGAAGTGTCTGGCCCAAATGCCTATGGGTAGACTCCCAAGACTGTGCTGGGCAGAAATGAAGACTTCAGATTTTAATTATGAATGGTCAGCTCAACTAAAGGTTCTTACATGGGAAATGGTATGATCACTCCCATTTTTAGACGCCTGCTCTATTGAACAGACAAGGAAAATGAGCAATCAATGCCTGGACAATTTGTACAGGCACAAAGATCTGGTGGCTATTAGACAGAATAAGGTTGCTCCTTGGTACAGCTCATTGAAAGACCAACATCTACTGGAACATTGTTTAAAAATAATCTGTTACCCTCAATTAAGGAAAACCTTGACACTGGGTATTTTCAGACGTGACGGGGCCAATTGACCCCATCACGGAACCAATCTCTAGATCCCCCGCCGGGGCCACCGCGTCATGGCCCAACAGACATGCCGGGGGCTCCCGATGGGGAATTGGGGAGGGGGTGGGGCCACGCAGTGCAGCGCAACGTGCGGCCGCACAGCCCGGCCCCCCATGCTCCCCTGCCGTGGCCAATGCGGCCGCAGCGCCCACCAGAATTGACCACTGGCCGGAATCCCTGTGGGGATTCTGGGCTGTGGCCGCCGTCCAAAGTGACGGCTTGGTTCATCGTGGCGGGGAATTTCCTTCACCACACGATCACCGCCGGTCCCGCCGGTTCAGCCGATCGCATGGTGAATGTGATTCCCCGCCGCGATTGACCATGGTGAACATCTGGGGGGGAACATCCATTCCTCCCATCAGACATTACGCAGTTACAACCACCGTGGTTACAACCACAGGGAATTGACTGTGGTTGACTGTGATCTCGTAACGTCTGAAAATACCCATAGATATGGTTTCAGCTGATGCCCTCATCAGTTCTTGAGGGTAGACACGCCAAAATTCCTTATGAATTAAGATTATGTGCGTGTGGAGCAAATGTACCTGAGGACCTGACCCATTATCTATTTCCTTTCTTACAGCCCCTAGAATTAAGTATTTAAACCCATTACTGCAACAGTGTGCAGCGCAGGATGATCGTGGTAACATTCTATACTTGTTTGCTAATCAAGGGGAAAACCATTTTAAAAGGGTGGCTAACATGGCACATGCCTTTATGATTTGCAGAAGGAATACTAAAAAGGCAGAATTGGTTGGTTCATCATAAAAGCATAAGTGGCGATTGCTTTTGGTGGTCATCTGGAACTACCTTGTTTTGGTTAAATTTTTGCTTTACATATTGGGAATATGGTCCAAGCTTGTCTTTTTCTTTTGTTGTGGGTATGTTTTAGCTGCCAAGTATTGCTCTTTTTGATGTTTGTTTACTTTTAACTGTTTTAATTATTTTGATTTTGACTGGTTCTTAATTCATGTCTTAATTTGATTTGCTGTTTTAATTGTATTATTTTTGTTATAACCAAATTGGTTGAACAATAAACTATTCACTCATTCACAATGCACTTCATTGTGTGGTAAGGCCACCTAGAATGCGGTAAGGTTTCCTAAGGTGCGGTAAGTTCATGGTGTGGCTGCACCCATTGAAGTGTGTTCCTATCACCAGTGAAATATTTGTAAAACCACTGTAAAAGTAGTCAGAACTGTTGCATGCTGTCTCAACTACTAACCAGTGCTAATGGAACAACTGTGCTTCCCATTAGATACAGTCTTCTTCACTTATAAATTAACTTTTTCTGCCATGTTCCTTAACACTATTGAACAGCTGTCACATTGTCATGGGGAAAAAGGTCAACACAGTCATTTGGGGTAATGGGACACAGAATTTGAAATACTGGGGGTAAATATGGCTACTAACAAGGACAGCTAAAGATAAATATTAGAAGATTGTGAGCCGTACCACCCTGCTGAACTGGTTTGGCAGGGTAGGGGGACAGAAAAACCATTGTCAGGCAGAACGAGCATTTTGTTGCAAAGGTAACACGCAGGTGTGATCTGTAACTAGCTCAGAATAACAAAAGGAGCAGGAGGGAGGAAGTGACCCAATCCCCCTGCAAAAAAAGTGAAGACACAGAATCTCTACACTCTCTCTTCCATATTGACCAGCAAGGAGTAAACAGCTTGCAGGAGAGGCTGCCCAACCATTAACTAGAGACTTTTCAATTCACTAAAGGGACTAAGCCTGACCTCAACACCAAGGCTGCGAGAGACTCTGATGGACCTGGATTGTGCCTTAGGGTAAGAGGACAGTTAGGGAACATAAGTGTATTTTAGAATGCATGTACTTTATATTTGATTTGTGGACTTGCACCATCCGATCAACAGCCTTATAACTGTATTTACTTAATATATGTTTTATAACCAAGCCTAGCGGGCTTGTGTGTTTATTAGACCTTGGGGGGTTCACTAAGGGGGCACCCTATCTAGGTGAGAGCCTAGACGGACCTTTTTTATATAAGACAATCCCACCGTGAAGTCTTGCAAGCTATGGGTGGTCAGAGAAGGTTCTCTGAGTTATGGCTGGGCTGGGAGAACAAGGGGAGGCATTTCTGGGGGTGCTGACCTTCAAAAGCTCCCTGATTGCAGTGAGGGTTGCTGATCACTTGGGAACCCATGTGGACATAGGCAACTGTGTTGCAGCTGGCCTAGGAGGCATCTGGGGGACAGCCTAGAGAAAGAGGGGGACCCCGATCCCGGTGACACACATTCCCTCCAAGAGGGTGTGCATGGCTTATATTGGGTGGAGTGATTCCTGTGTAAGTGGGTTCTTGGAAGACAAGGGATCCTTCTGCCCTCCTATATGCCAGGCATTTCGTAAGTGAGGCTGAGCTCACAGGAGGCTTATTCCCATATGTAGAAATATTTAAAACAGATTTCTACAGATGAAGCAATGCTTAATGTATTTATTGCTTGTTTTTGGCTTAAGAAAATGTAGCAATTAGACCCATCTAAAAATGGCTAGTCTTCTGTAAGGATCCCCTTTATTAATTGTGGTGGTGATTGATTGATTGATTGATTGATTGATTGATTGATGATGGAAAATTGCCCCAACATTTTCTATATTAGAAAAACACCCTACTATATAGAGAGGATATTGTTATTAGCTCAATGTTTAGGAGTGATCATTGTCAAACCTGGAAATGAAAAATAATGGGGGGGGGGAGTGGAATAAATGGATCAATTGGTCAAAATATGCTAAATTTCAGATTTGTTCAACTAACCTTTTTTTAAATAAATCTGAATACAATAAAAATGTTTTTACAATTATGTTTTTAATCCCACTGGAAAGTCTGTACCTGTACCTGTAAGCATTCCATACACATAATTAATCCTGGAGTCACTGTAAGGGGTAAACCCAGAGGCCTTGCTGGTTTGGAATTATTATTATTATTATTATTATTATTATTATTTTTATATAGCACCAGCGATGTACCGGCGGTTTACAGAAAACAAGATAGACACGGTCCCTGCCCGAGAGCTTCCAATCTAAAGACAGGGGGAGGGGAGACAGGGAAGGGAGAACAGAAGTTCAGCTGTTATTGAATTTGATGCAGTTTAGTTGGAGAGGAAAAGTTAGAGGGGAGGAATGATGAGACTAAAGAGCTACTAATTAAACCATCCCATAATCAGAATTTACACAATCCGAAGGAATCTGTTGATTCCTGACACTAAAAGACTTTGCACTTGTTTTTAAAAACTTAAGACATAACTGACAGAAAAGGCATGAACCATGGGAATTTATCAACAGATGCAGTAGTTAAAATACAGCATCTGAAAATTAGATTGGCAGGGAGCTACACTGGAAAGATCAACCCAAGGGACTGGGTCTGTATCCTTTTTCCCAGGTGAGGGAAGTTTTTATGTTTTTTTGTTTGTTTGTTTTTTCCAAAGTAATCAGCAAAAATGCTAGATTTTAAAAAAAAATCTTTCCATGTTTATATTTTCAGGATGAATCAGTACAAAGAACTATGCTTTGTAAAATATAGATTTAAACTGGCAGTTTTCCTTTGTAGTTAGTTAACCTGCAAAATTGAAAACAAAACATTTTATCAAAGAATATGTATCTTCATAATGTATGTTAATCTTTAGTTGCCTTGTGATTCATCCCATTTGCTTTTGATCCACTTGTTGTCTCTTGATGTAAATTTAGATGGAAATATTATTTATGGCAAAGGTTCCCTTTTGTAAAGTGTGTGAACAATACTGAGCACCATGGTCATGTTGCTAATTGCCATAAACTATAATTATGACCATCAGAAAGGCTTGGGAGATATTTTGTTGGAGTTTCATGATAGATATTTTTCTTTTCTTTTGTTATTTTGGTTTGGGATTTGTTAGTTTTTTCCCCTTAGAAGCATCAGAAATGCTCACCTTTTGGAAGTAGTTCTTGGCCTGCCAGTAGGTGAAGTATAATTCTGAGGGAATTCATGTGATTTCACATATTTCCTTATAGCTGCTAAAATGGGAGTGATGAGTTGCTGAGGCCGCTTTTAGACGAGCGCGCGGTACGCTCACGCATGGTTCCAAAATCCCGTGAGACGGGATTAGACGAGACGCTGCCGCGAGTCACGCACACGGGAGGGGGATGTGCATTCTTTTCCGGCCGCGATTTGACCGGGTCGGCGATCAAGGTGGTAAAATCGCAGCCAGAAAAGAATGTGCGGCCCCCTCCCGTGTGCGTGACTCGCGGCAGCGTCTCGTCTAATCCCATCTCGTGGGATTTTGGGAACCATGTGTGAGTGCACTGTGCGCTCGTCTAAAAGCAGCCTGAGAAGACACCCAAAATAACAGAATAATAGCTAATTTAATGATGTGAGACCTGGATGTGAGATCTTGGATGTGAGACCTGGGTGGAGGTGGGGGAATAGCTCATTAAATATGTTCCCTCAAAAAGGAAGGAAAAAGAAAGCAAATTTTGGACACGAGGATTCCATTTAGTGAGTAATCATACCAGGAACCTTGCTGAAAACAAAACCAAAACTTTTGAAGAATATTTTCTTTTAATGTTAGGCTGTATGGAAGGTTTAAAAAGTGTTACTCTTTAGCAGAAGATGGAAAAGGGGGCAATGATAGGAGTCACAAAAGAAGCAGCTGGATTGTTTCCTAGGAAGAAACAAAAAGGAATATTATTAGAGTGTGGGAGCACTCTAATAGTTAAGGTGTGTTGCATTCTACATTATAAAGCCTTAACATTCTATTTGTTCTAAAATCGGCATGATCATAGTTAGGATTGTGAAATTTGTTGTGGAGTATCACTGGGGTAAGCGTTTCATGCTGTGAACATTTCAGCTGGATCTGTTGGATAAACGCTGAGGTATCACAGTTTGAAAACTGCATTTTCAAGCCTGATTTTTCATTTAGTCCGACTGTCTTGATCTGGGCAGCGTAGAGGGGTTGAGTATTGATGGGGAGGAGGAATTAGCCTTTTAGAAAATTCAAGGAGGCTGTCAAGGGCTGCCTTTGTGGTTTTATTTGTAAATCTGATTAGTAGTTCTAAAGTTATGGGGTTGTGAAAAACCCCATGTTAGCCTGTGGTGACGGGCGGGGCTGCTTTCAAGAGGAGCGCTGCTTGCTGTGTCTTTTCCTATCTTCCCTGTGCAGGGCTCGGGGCAATTATGTCTGGGGGTTTTGGAGTGCCAGGGAGGACAACTGCCCCGGTGACCCTCACCCTCTCACCACTGCTCACTGCCCCTACTTGCTTATCCCCACCCCTGCCAAGATCGCTGCTGCCAGGGTAATTTTCAAAGTGCTTGTGGTGCCGGCCCGTGTGCAAGCACTTTGTGGAGCCATCGCCATGTTCTCTAGTGTGGCATGCTGGGAGGTGTAGTCCCACCATACCACACTAGGGAACATGGCGGCAGCCCCACAAAGTGCTTGCACGCAGCCCGGCACTGCAGGCACTTTGAAACCTGTGGTGGAGAGTGGCCCAAGCTTCACTACAGCTTGAGCTACTTCGGCCAGTGTAGGAGCTGGAGGTGGTGCTGCTGCTGGAGAGCCCCGGTGGGTCGTACCCCCTGACTCCTGTGAGGTGTTGCTCTGCTACCTGCTGTGAGAACACCGCCTTCACCTTCTACAGCCAGGAACTTAGGCAGCCTCATTGCGCCACTTGCCATCCACACTGCTGCCCGCTAGGGGCGGGAAACCGGTAAAATCCGGTATCCGATAATGCCGGTACCGGGCGTACCGGCATTATCGGATTCGACCCGGTAATCCAGTCCGGGGTACCGGATTCCGGGTACCGGATTTTTTACATTGCAGCCATTTAAAAATGGCTGCAATGTAAAACTTAAAGCCCCAAGTTAAGG
>QEPC01005447.1:3666621-3685209 GCA_003113815.1 Sphenodon punctatus
TGCACTTGAGACCTCGCATCTTCATGAATGTTAGACCCCTTGTCTCTCCCTCTGTTCCCCTTCCTAAGTCTCTCCCCCAGCTCCTGTCTCTCAGATTGTAAGCCGTAGGGGCAGGGACCATGTCTATTTTATTACTTTGTAAAGTGCCAGGTACACTGCTGGCGCTATATAAATGTTTGTTATTAATAATAATAATAATAATAATAATAAGCAAAAAACGGCCACTGCTCTCGAGTGAGGGGAATCAGTGCCATCAAGGAGATATTGGGTCAAGAGGGCATCATCCCAACCCTCGGATGCCAGCTCAACAAAAGGGCCGATCTATTTGTTGCGTAAAGATCTAAACTTTGGGCAAACCAGCAACATATGTTTGCCCGATTCAATCTCCATTAAAGCACAATGGGGACAAAGCCTCTCCTCCTTGGGGACTCTCCGATAACGGCCTTCGAGCACTGCAGAGGGAAAGACATCGCAGCGCATCTGAGCCAGAGCTTTCCGGAGGGACCATTCTGGCCACTGAATGATATATGGCATAGGGCATCTTATAGGAGTCAGAAGTACATAATCCGGGGCCATTGATTGTGAAGCCAGGGCAGCTAGCTCTCTCTGCTGTTCCTGATCAAGTACCCGTCGTGTGATCAGGGTACTTGCCGCCTTGGGCCCAAGTGGGATCAGGGACTCTTTAGAGAACCCTAATCTAGCCAGTTCTATACTCTTGGGCTCACTCCAAAGGTTACTGGCGGTAGAATCAGAAATGAAAAATAAAAGAAGGGATGAGGGCAAAGAAAAGACTACCACCCTAAGTCAGAATTTCAAGATAGCCACCAAGGCCAAAGCTCTGATGGAAGGCATCGCCACTTCAGCCCGCAAAAGAACCTGGGGGACACACGGGAACAGTCCCAGGATTGAGCACAGAAATCTATTCTGGGAGGTCTCCAACTGATCCAAAAAAGGGATCCCCCAGATTGCCACTCAATAAAATTTAAGATGAGTGGAATCTAACTCTGGTTTAGAAGTTTCATTGCAGTATAAAAAGTAGCCTGTTCTACATGCAAAAATGCACCAATTAAGATATGTTAGTATAGTTAAACTGATTTGAAACTCAGTACGGAAACTTTTATTTCAGTTTAAAAGTTTATTTGGGTTTAGTTTAAACCTGTTTCTAATCAAGCTAAGTGAAAACTACAATGGGTATTAAGGGAGGCAGCCAGAACCCGTGTTCGATCTGTGGAATCCCCACGCCGCTGCCACCTCTGAGGGCAGTGCTGGGAGCCCTTCAAACGGGAAGTCCCCTGCCTGCAGTTCATGGCCTTGCGCAGCTCAGGAACAGCGAGATCGCTGGTGTCCTCCCTGCCCCTCCCAGCTGTCAATCGACCCCTGGCGACAGCGCCATTGCTCACATTCCTCTCTTCCACCTGCTGGCTGTCAGCTTAGAGGGGTGCGCTAAATGCACCTTTATAGTTCTGGTGGACCCAGGGCTGTAAGGGAACCTCTTGTGGCCACTGTTCAGACTGGCAGGTAGATCTGGGGGAAATGGGGGCCAATAGTGGGCAACGTTTCGTTTGTTTACAACTTTTAAACCAAAATATGTAGAAGTGCCCACCGGGGAGTCTACTCTGTAGTAAATTACTAACGTAGATCGTTTTAGTTAAACCACTGCAATTCTTTATGCAGGAAAGGTCTGCAAGCAAATAGTTGTGTTTTTTTAAAAAAAGACACATTTTTTTATTTTTATTTTATCAAACTTATTACCCCGCCTCTTCTGCTCGAGGCAGCCCAGGGTGGCTTACAAGAATAAAAACATGTATAAAAATCACATAGGGCCCTGCAAACAACAAAAACAACAAAATAAAACAGTAAATAAAAGAGGAGCATCTCCTCCCCCATAATTATCGCACACATAAATAAACAACACCCCACCCTATCCCCCTAAACAACCCACCCCTCACCCTCGCCAAAGGCCTGGTGGAACAGCCAGGTCTTACATTGGCGCTGAAACAAAGGAATGCCAAGATTTTTCTTACTGGATTTTTCTGGCAGACACTTTGGATTTCCTGGAAATATATTCTGTTAGCTTTTTCAACCACTTATTGAAGGGATAAGAGAATTAAACTTTTATCTTTGTGATGGTCTTCTTCCCTCTCACTTATTCAGATTTATATTATGTGGTTTCTTCCATGTTGTAACCTAGCTAGTTCTCTAGTCATCAATAAAATATTTTTATTACAGTAGAAAAACAAAACATTTACCTATTTGCACCATCCGGAATAAAATAATAAAACTGTAAAAACATATCATTACACCCCCATCCCTCTCCTCCCCCACCCCCTACCCATCTTCCCCGCTAAACACCTGGTGGAACAGCCAAGTCTTACAACTTTTACGAAAGGAGGGAAGGTCCGGGGCCAGATGCACCCCCACTGGAAGGGAGTTCCACAGTCTCAGCGCGGCCACAGAGAACGGCCTCCCCTCCCCCCCACTGGAAGACTCGGGCACCACAAGGAGGGCATCCCCTGATGACCGTAGGGGCTGGTCCAGTACCCAGGGGTTGAGGTAGTCTCACAGACAGGCAAAGCCCGGACCATTTAGGGCTTTATAGGTTAAAACCAACACCTTGAATCGGGCTTGGAAGACTATCGGCAGCCAGTGCAGAGAACGGAGCACTGGTGTAATGTGCTTCTGAACCAGCTGCACCAGCTGCAGCCTCTGGGCCATCACCATGGGTAGCCCCACGTAGAGTGCGTTACCATAGTCTAGTCTAGAGGTGATAAAAGCATGGATGATGGTTGCCAGGTTGGTGTCCGAAACATATGGCCTAAGTTGACATACCAGATGTAATTGGTGAAAGGCACCCCTTGCTACAACCTCAACCTGGGCATTCAGGCAGAGCTTCACATCGAGAAGTAGCCCCAGACTCCGCACCTGGGGAACCAATGGAGGACAGACCCCCATCAATGATGGGGGCCATTAACTCCATCGCCTTCCCCACCAGCATCACCCCATCTTGTTGGGATTCAGCCTCAGTTGATTAGCCCTCATCCAAACCCCCACAGCCGTCAGACATCAACTAAGCACGGAGACTGTGGAGTCTGGGTCTGCTGAAAAAGAGAGGTATAGCTGAGTGTCATCAGCATATTGGTGACACCGAATGTCAAACCTCCAGATCACCTCGCGAGAGGCTGCATAAATACATTGAACAAGAGGGGGGACAACATCGAACCCTGTGGGACACCACATGTGAGGTCTCGGTATGATGAAAAACACTCCTCAAGTACCACTTGTTGGGTTCTCCCGGTCAGTAACAAGCGGAACCATTCAAGAACCGTCCCACCCACCTCTGCACAGTTCTGCAGGTGTGCCACCAACATCTCGTGATCAACCGTATCAAAGGCAGCTGACAGATCTAATAGGACCAACAGGGTCGAACAGCCCCGGTCCATCTCCCGGTGCAGATCATCCACCAAGATCATCGCTCCAACTGCCGCCCTTCTCACTTCAGCAATTGCAGCTCCTCCGAAAAACACGGGGGCCTGTGGTGCTGTTGCCTGGGCAGTGGATGTCTAGGAGCCGTCTGATCAATGGCCTCAGTCAGCAGAGTGTTCCATAGGGTGACGAGGTCATTGATGAGATGGTCGTTGAGGCCAGAAGGTAACTCCCCGAGGGCCAACTGGAACCGTTCCAGTTCCATTAGCCTCCGGGGGTGAACCATTCGAATTAGCTCCACACCCTTCTGGTGGCAGACATGTGCTAAGAGAGAGGTCTGTAGGAGATAATGATCCAACCATGACAAGGAGACCATTGATATCTCCCCCAATAGCGGAGCACCTGCCTTAAGGCTGGTGCAAAACATGAGATCGAGAGCATGTCCTCCCTGATGTGTCGGGCCGCTGACCATCTGAGACAGGCCCATGGTTGTCATGGTGGCCATGAACTCATGCTCCGCCTCCCCCCACCCCAGATCGGTATTGGTGTGGATGTTGAGATCCCCCCAGACTAATGCCTTTGGGGACCGCAACACCACCCCCGCCACCACATCTGCCAGAGCATGTAGAGAGGCTGCCGTACAGGTAGGTGCATGGTATATGAGCAGCACCCCCAAACTGTCCCCCACCAAATCTAACACCAGCTGAAGAGCCTCAATCCCTACCATGGTTTGCACTGGATATCTCCTAACTGACCACCGCTCTCTAAAAATCATAGCTACACTGCCCCCCTCCCCCCCGGTCCCTCTGGCTGTGGCTGATGCTGCATGGAATACCCAGCCAGAACAAGGTCAGCCAAGACAGGCCCCAACTCAAGGTCCAGCCAGGTTTCCGTAATGTCCACGAGATCGGTGGCACAATCCAGGATTAGTTCCTGGATGGTTGTTGCTTCTTGACCATTGACCTTGCATTCAACAGCAGCAGCGAAGGGTCGGGGATCCTCTGATCTCGATTCCCCTGTGCAGCCGCTAGGGGGTGAGTAAGCAGGACCTGCAACAAGCAACTGTCCCGCTTCACTGATCATATACCACCCCATACCCTGACCCATCATAACCCCAATGGCTGTGGTCCCCCCACCCGGCCCCTCCAGCCCCGGCCCCCCTCCGGCTGTTCCGCCCTGGCACCAGGGGAGACCACACACCCCTAACTCTACCCTCATACCCCCAACCTCCCTCTGCCACAGAGGGTCAACCCCCCCTTCCCCAAGGACTGCACCCCTCCCTCTCACCAAGGGAGTTAGCCCTTGTCCCTAACCTAGCTCCCCTTTTGGGGGACTTTCTGGGATTTGTCAGGATTTTTTCAGGACTTTTCTTTTCTGCCAATTTCCAGCATTTCTGCGTTAATTTCCAGCACTTTTGCATCGCTTAGCTGTTATATAAAACATAAGCTGGTAAGCATAGTTGGTAGCAGTTCAGTTCATGTTGTGTTCAACTAGCAAAAAATAGCAAAAAAAGCTGGTAAGTTTTCTCATCGCGCAAATGAAGGTGAATTACATGTTTCCGACAGAGGCAGCATTTGCTCTGATTGCTCGTTTCAGGCCTAGTACCAAATGGATATTTGGATGCAGGCACAATTCAGCAGGATAGTCTAGGATTTGTGAACAGAGATACTGTATTAGGAATCAGTCTTCAGACTTCTTGCTTTGGCAGAGCTATGCATGGGAGGCACTCATGGCTGCCTAGCACTTTGCACAGAATTTATCTGCATATGTGATAAAAGCAAACAATAATTGACAGTGCAAGATACTACTCAGGGAATGAAGAGCCATACAAAGGGAAAGATCTGAAAATTATAGATTCAAACATGAATTCAATGGGCTTCTAGCCATACCCCAACTCCAGCAATTCTAGTCTACAGAAGCCCTTCAGAATCACAGTCCTCTTTTGAACATATGCAACTGTGCTTTTTATGGACTGCCTTTTTACTTGCAAAGATATTACTATCAGCAGAAAAGATGACTCTCCCCCTATAGCCACAAAACAGCCATCCCAATTTACAGATCTTATGCCCTTGACTCTCTCCAAATCCAACAATAAATTTAAGGATTATGAACCCACATAGCTCCTGTTTCATGATTTTATCAAAAAGAGTAATCCACTTGTCGACCTTCAGGAAGGAGATTAAATAGTAGAAGTTAATAGTGAGACTGTCCTTGGCGTTCAGGCCAAGGGCACCTCTCGACTGCCAAATGTAATGTATCCCAGTATACCATCATAGTAAATTACCTCACTGGTATCTGTGGAAATGGGACGAGACCACTTCATAACCATACTTACACTCTTGTAAAGACTGAGACCAAATATACCACTGCAGTATTTAAGGTATAGTAATATCCAGGGCTGTTATGTGATTTGGCTCCACTGTAAAAAAGAACAATAAATCCACATCATTAGATGACACACACTTTAGTGTCAGGGCTAGAGCCTTGGACCTGTAACTCCCAAAACACAAGTCTCTACCACTGGAGCCAAAGGAGAATTGCCTTGTCAATAGTTGTATGTTCCTTATCTCTGGTAGACTATGGGCTCTAAACTAGATTACAGGATATTCACTGGTGTACCCAAAATAAGTACTGTCATGGGACTGGGGTCTAACTACTCCACTCTAGGCTGTTGTTACTCAGTTTCCCTGGCTTGTAGCTCCCACTGGACCAGCTCTCTCTCTCTAGAACTGATTCAGCCTTCAATGGGTGACACCTTCTCACCTTTTCAGCCGCAGAGTTTCCCAGCACAGACTCTTTCTCTCTAGGTTTGCCTGTGTTTGTAAACACAGAATTAACCCAAACTGTGTCTGGATAATGTTAGAAATTCCATTGGACCACGCTAGGTTCAGTTAAAAGAAGTTTAATGAATAAACATGCAGTACAAGATTATACTCAAGAGTGCAGAAATCAAAATAACAGACTCTATAACGCATTCCTATCTGTACTTGAATTCTCCTAATTTAGGCTTACCCTAATCAAAGTCCAAGGCTATTTCAGTTCATGTCACAGCCAGCGGTGGAAAGCTTGGCTGGTACAAGTCTTAAGGTTTCCAATAGATCAGTCCTTACTTCATAGCTTGTTTGGTGCAGCCCTTTTCTGGCTGGTAAGATGTGATGTCTCTTTCAGACCTTCCCCCCTCCCGTGCATATTATGGCTGCGGGAGGGAATGCGCAGCCAGGATATGTGCAGGCCGCTGGTGGTCCGAAAGCTCTCTTGCACAGCTTTGCCGGCAGACACGTGCAGGGTTGCAGAGCAGGAAATACAGCTCTGCATCCCTGTGCGTGTCTGCTGGCAAAGCTGCGCACGGGGGGGGGGGGCTTTCAGACAGGCCGATCCCCGCGCATATCCTGGCTGCGCATTCCCTCCTACAGCCAGGGAGGGGGGCGGGGGAGGTCTGAAAGCGGCCTTAGAGTTAGTCTGGCTGTAAACTCTCTTCTTAAGAAGCAGCTCTTCACCGTATTTGTTTATTGTACAAGGCCTATCATAAGCTTCCTACAAGCTTGCATTGTTCCAGTACTCATCACCATCTTATAGCACTGCATTCTGCTATCAGGGCATGGGAGCAGGACTTCCATTTGATTTATCTCCGAGGTCACCAGTTTACAGAATCGATTATTCTAACGTCAGACTTCAGTGGAACTACTCATACAAATAATGCTAGGGCCCTGCTGGATCATAGCAAAACTACAGAGAGTTTCAGGTATGCAGCAATTATCAGGATGTCTGGAGGTGCTGCAGTCCATGGATGTCCCAGTGCCGATTAATGACCCTGGGTGCTTCAATGTCCACTGGCATCCAATTTCCCTTTGAGTACTACCCCAAGCCTTAACAAGACTGTTTTCAGCAATTCTAGTTTTTATGAGTGTGTTTTTCCCTGAAAATTCAAAAGCCCCTGTGTCTGCAGTTGAACAGGAGAAACTCTCCTCTATCTGTCTCCCAGATCAGATCAAATTGCTGTTTATTTCATTGTCCTGATAAATTTTTTATTAAGTGTGCTAGAAGGGGCGGGGGGAGGCTGTTCAGGAAGGTAACCTGGGCAAACTGCCCACGATTAATGGGGCAGCAGTGGCCAGCGGGTATTTGCAAATTCACCAGTGCCAAGTGCCATGAGCGTTTTGTTGCCTGTGACAGCTGGTCATCACTACGGGATGTCTGCTTCTGTATGCATCTGAGATCTGCATATATAACATATGCAGATTCAACACAAGGCTTATGTTTTGCAGCGGTGTAGTTAAAGCGACACGTGCATGTTGCGTGACTGACGCTTTTATATTTGATTGGTGCTTAGCTCTGTCCTTCATCACCAGTCACCACTAGCGCCTGCACTCCTTTGGCACCAGCCTATGTGTGATCCACTTCTATTATACATGCCTGTTCTTTTCTGGCTGGCGCTACTACGTCCCTGTTACGGTTTGTATTGGAGTTTTCATTTCTGCCCATCTCCAGACTTTATGGTAACTGAAATCTTTATCCCATTGGGCTTTTTCATTTGCTTGTTTGCTTGCTTGCTTCTGTTCATCCCTAGCCTGGAATTTCTAGCTGCTAGCCAGTCCTGGAAGCAGAGGCTCTGCAATCCCATGATAAAGGGTTATCTTTGGGGGACTCTTAGCTCAACTGGATGTATTCAGGCCTAGTGCCAGAAATTCCTCCTTACCTCATCCTCAGAATCCCATTCTGAGTCTCTAGCATTCAGCTGCTGCCTGTGTTGGTTTTCCTTTGGCCCATAGTTTCCTCTGCGCTTTCTCCCTGTGCCATGTTTCTGGCAGCTTGCTTATATGTGCCTTCCCCTCTTCCCCTGCCCATATGGAGTCTGTTTGGGTATGGGCAGTGACGTCTGCTATTGCTTCATTTGCCTTCAGTTGGTCATGTTGCCACATCATGCGGGGAGTGTGATTATGTTTCATTGTAGTGGCTACCCATGTGACCGGTGAGCATGTTTGACAGGGGGAGGGTCAGGTGGGTGGGGGCTGGGTTTGTGGGTGCTATGATCCTCATGTGACCTGACTGGCTAGCGCCCATTTGTATCCCTGCCCACTCACCACCCAGTGCATGGGTACCTCCACCCATCTCCACTGATTCGCCCCTCAAATGTGCCCGTTTAAAAAAGGCCAAAGGCTGCAGTGTTAAGGCTAGAAGGAGGTGCCTTTGGGTGTAGGCAGGCATTTATTACAACAACCGGAACAATCTGAAGGTGGATGAAGGGGCCAATCAGGATATCCCGCCAAGCAGAAAGGCCAATCCCAAACACACCCACCCACACAGCAGAGTCCAGAAGAAACACAGGCAGGTCATGGGGTCCCATCCCAAGGAGGGTTACGGATGTAGGGGAGGGGGAAATGATCTCCGTGCCACAAACAGCAGGTCATACAAAGGCAGCCCAACAAGTGATGCAGGGGGGAGGGGGACCAAAGCCACCAGAGCATCAGAGCCCATGGGCAAAGCAAGTAGTCAGAGTCTCACACACACACACACACACACACACACACACACACACACACAGAGCAATAGGGCAGACAGACGGGGGGCAAAAATCCAGGAGTGTGGTTCTGAAGCTGGCTCAAGGATGCTGAGGAGTCCATGCAGGAAGTCCTGCACCCCCTGCGTATCCTTCCCAGGCAAACAGACCACGGCGATACCCATGGATAGGGTGGCCACTGACGCATCACCAGAATACAGGATAATGATTTGCATACAATTTGCATGTGCTAATTTATATTCATTTATGCACGTTTACTATAATTAACTGTACAACTCACCATAGTGAGTGAAGAAGACTGTAACCAGGTCACCTGCGCCTGCTCAGTTCACTGTCCATTATAAGGTGGTGTTGAAGGGAGCCAATGGGACAGTCATATGAGGAGGTGGGGGCACAGGGGAGAGGCGGAAGAGGGGACAGCCATGTGAGGGGGGAGTTAGGCAAGAGGGGGAGAGGGAGCAACCCCCTCTCTCATGCACACACACACACACACACTCGACTTTCACACACACAGTCTCACACACACATAGACACATTCTCTCACATAGACACACATACATAGACAAACACACACTCTGACACACGTACAGACATACACTCTCACACACTCTGATCTCACACACATACAGACACAAACACACACTCTCTTACACACTTTTCTATGGCATTTTTACACAGGCCATGGCGTGGGGAGGTCCGTGTGTGCTGCGTGAGGGGAGGGTGTAGATATGGGTGCCCCCCAAGTATCCCCACACATGGAGGCACCTCTGTTTTTTCCGGTGCCTCCATGTGTAGGGATGAGTATGCGCGGGAGTGCGTACACCTACCCTCTGGAAGACCAGGCCCGGACTTAGGGGCAGGCCCCCTAGGCCCAGGCCTTGGGTGGCATTTTCGGGGGGGAGGGGGCAGCAATTGCTGGCACCATCCGCTCCATTTTTTTTCTCTCCCTGCATGGCCGGAGGCTGCTGCCCACAGGCTGCTGCCCACAGCTGAACCCTGCTGCCTGGGTCCCCATCCCTCACCTGCCTCTGCCTTCTTGCTGCCTGCTAGTAGTGCAGCAGTAGCAACAGCGGGACCATCGGGCTGGGAGATAAAGCTGCTTGTTTACAAACAATTCCTCCCGATGTGAGTGATCAGAAGGTTGTTGCCCTGTAAAGAAGGTTCTTCGAGATGGTACCTACCTAGCCCTATTCAAATAATAGACCATGTGATGGTCTCGAGCTCCTCTAATATAAAAAGCACTTTCCCCCTCAGAATGACAGTTCCTTCCAACCCTTTCTAGGAATATAAGAAAATTTTTTCATGCGGGTTTGGAAGGGTGGTGGTTGTGAGAATGTTCGAAGCCATCTCGAAGAACATTATTTACAAGGCAGCAACCTTCTGTTCTTTGAGTGGTTCCCCACGGAGGACATGGCTCCACCGGGTGGGGGGGTCTGTGGATGTGCCGGTGCGTGGACAGGGTGTTCACACATCCGCACATGCCTCCCCACTCACCCCCTACTCATCCGCACCCACGGAGCAACCGCCATTTCCCCTGGTTTCTCCGTGCATGAGGACCAGTGGGGGGTGAGTGGGGATGCATTAGGCAGGAACACACATGCACCCCCATTCACTGCGGGTGTGTGCGCCATGTCGTTCACATGGGACTCCCCCACCCATGAACATGCAGCATGGGGGTGGGGCTTGGGTTGTGGCAGGGCTTGACTTGGGAGCAGCAGCCTGAGAAGGGCTTAGGGGCACAAAATTCCTAAGTCCGGCCCCGCACAGGACTTACATGGGCAGCACCATGCATGAACACCCACACCCAGATTTCTGGGCGTTCATGCATGGGTGTCGCCCGTGTAAAAAGGGCCTCTGATCTCTCTCTCTTTCACACATGCAGACACACACATAGACACACACACACACTCATACACAAACACACACACTTCCTCTCTCTCACACACATACTTTCTCTCTCTATCTCTCTCTCTCACACACACACACACACACACACATATCACACTCTCTCACACAGAGTCATTCTCTTTCACATAGTCACTCACACACACATTCTCTGCTCTCTCACACTCGCACACAGATGCACACACAGAGAGAGACACAAACTCTCACTCACACACAGAAAACACACACACATCAGATGAACATCCCAACAATCAGGTTCCAAGGGAGAGGGGAACAGGAACCAAGGGGAGAAAGCCCCAGCCCCAACGGGAATCAGGTTTCACCAGGAGGGAGCGGGAGAGAACCAACCAAGGGGAGAGAGCCCCAAGAGGATAGTGAACCATGCCCTCAGACTCCCAGAGGGGAGCATCTTCCTCCCAGCCCATACTGAGGATGAGAAAGTCCGATGACTTGTCACTCCCTCAGCTCACTTGCTCTGTTCCCTGGTCCTGACTGACGGTCTGACTGACTGAGACTTGCAAAGTTGCAGCCTCCAACAACAGAGCCCTGCTTGGCCAGCACACTGGACAGCTCAGAGCTCGCTGCTCAGCTGCCGCCTCCAGGAAGGACTAGTCCACCCTGCTCACTCACTGCCTGCCTGGAGCCTGCCTCACACAAGCCTCACCACTGTGGCTGCCTCACTGAGTGGTGTGCCATGGTCATGTGCGCCTCCGCTGTGTGCCAAAAGTGTCCGCACGCTGCTGCGCACTCTGCACTATTCACTTCAGTGATCATTTAGGTTTCTCGGCCTCCATGCAGCTGCACGCAGACACACTCCAGCGATTCCCCAGAGGCAAGCCAGGCAGCAGTGCAGCCCCGCGGGGACAGGGGGTAAATTCCAGACAACACACGGTCCGATTCCTGTTCCATCCCTCACAGTCTAAATTGTCAGAAATAGAGGACAGTCTGGGATAATACCAGACAAATGGCCACCCTACCCACGGGCATGCATGTGCCCATCCACCATGTAGTGCGGGAGAAAGAGGTATCCACTGACAAAAGTGGCTCGGACATCCACACAGTTCCAAACATCCGACAGAACAGCCATCTCTGCCGCATCAGGCACACCGATTAGGCAGGGACACCCCGCCCCCCCAGCTGAGGACATGGGCAGGCCCAGTAGGCCCAGCTTATGTATGGGGGGCCAGGCTTCTGCTTTTGGTGTGCATCCACAGGCATTCCTGGGGTCTGGATTACATGTCTTGGTGGCTGGTTCCTTGTTACCGCTGGAGGGTACCCTCATGCGGGTGTGCCTGTTGTCCCTTGTTCTGTTCCCTGTTTCATCTACATCCATCATAGTGACAATCATCCTCTCCATACCTACTGTGGTCTTGTGCACCCATGGCCCGTGGTATGGGTATTTGTCGGACTCAACATGTCCCCCACCCTGCTCTGCATGTTCTGAGGTGCAAATGACAAAGTCATCCAACTTCCCTCAATTTGTTATTTGGTGGGTGAGTAAACTCATTGTGGCTCCTGGTATTCTGTGGGGAATAAATCCTTTATCACAACACCCCACCAAAGCCATCTACAGCACATTATTATTTAACAATGGTGGAGGGGGGATGAAAAAATGGTACAGGGGGAGTAAAATCAGAACGGAAGTTGTTTTATTCTGTGCCCTCTTGTTTAATTGCTTTTACTAATATGCTTACTGAATACCAGGTCAGTGCAAGTGTCATGACTCTGCTTTTGATCCCTATTTTATGACCCTTTACACTCGACACAAGAGTAAAGCACTATTTGTGCACCCCCAGTGTTTTTGGCCCTGAAATGTCTATGAGAATCAGAACTGCTTACTTCACCTACATATAATACTCTTCTCACTTACTGAGGTGTAAATGGAATTAACACCTGTGTATGTGAGCGGAGAGTCAGACGCATAGTGCATTTGTTATTGTCTCCTAGGGACCTGGAATAAACCCATCTCTCTTCCACTAAAACCTGTCATTTCTAAGACACCATTGATGGCGTGATTTCCAAGCGTCCTTCACTCCTTTCCCTGATCAAGAGCCCTTTATGGACAATATGCCAAAAACAGCCTGTCCTGCCATCTGACCTTTTATGTTGGAAAAGAACCCATCTCATTCTCTTAAAATTTCCCCATTTGCTCCCTCCCTTCTGGCCTTGATGAAGAAATCTTTTAATCCAGATTCATTAATTCAGGGTTATTATTCAGGAGCAACTGTTTATATGATCATTTTTAATCAGGAATAAGAATTAACCTAGGTTTGCAGTGTGGACAGTTTAATCTGAATTAGAAGTCACAAGGAAGACTGCGAAATCCTATGGTGCAGTGCAACCAGTTTTCAGCATCCTCTTTCGCTCTGATTTCTGGGAGTACAGTGAAGGCAACATATACAGCAGTCACCTTGCAAAATGGAGGGGTCTTCACTTTGGTGCAGTGGATTTTAAATTCAGTGTGCCCAGCAGAGAGTGCTGGAAAAACTGGGGGATACCACAGAGATCTACCACAGCTAGAGGGAAGACATGTCTATTTGCAGCATTCTATGGTGCCTGCCGGGACTCAGTACAGATTACCTGTTTACACAATCATTAATTTGGACTGACTTTAATCTGCATCAAAATAAAGCCTCGAAAATTAGGTTTCCAGAACCCGGTTTAAATTTTGAATTCAGGGTAATTAATTCAGACTAAAGTGTTCACACAATTAACTTAATCCCCATTAAGAGCCACTTAATTTGGATTAATGCTCATGTAAAACCAGCCTATGATTAGGAAGGAAGGTGGATATCCTTGCCTGGTTTCTTCCTCTCGACTGAGAGGGTGCAGGAGAGGAGGTAGATCCAGCTTGGGTTAGCCTTTGCTGCAATGAGAAGCAGCTGGGGTGTCATAACTATCTCTGTAAAGAGCCAAGGGAAAGGGACTATCTGTCACAAAGGCATCTGTAATATCTTTTTTTTTTGGGGGGGGGGGGGGGAATCTCCCTTCCTGATTCATCACCAAAGTATTGGAACAACCAGAGATTGCCCCCAGAGTCCCCTCCTCCACATCCTATGATTGTACTATGAAGTTTAATGAGTGTAGTGTAGGTGCCATGCACCACAGCCATGATTGATAGTGCAGAACAGTATGTACTTCTATATCTTCCATACAGAATCTCAGCACATTTGTTCAAGGAGCTCCAGCAATCAGAGACACAAAAAGGCTGTTCTAAGCTTGTGTCAGCTGAAGGCTCCTTTTATATTCTGTATGTGGCTGTGGGTGGGTGGACGAGTGATTAGGGGTTAATGGCACAGCGGCCGTCAGACCATATTGCGCCAAACACATGGTGAGCAGTAAAAGAATAATAAAAAAAAAAAAATGGCAAAAACCCTGGCAAGGCTAAAAACAGAAAAAACTACATGCACGCACCATAAAAGGGAAGCTAAAAATTGGTGAACCACCCAACAGCCTTTAAAAAGGTAAAAAGGAGAGAAAATCAGCCTCATCACATAAAAACAGCAGAAGGCACACAGGTTCAGAAAGGCACAGTTGGTTCTGTAAAAGCACATTGCTCACAGCATTAAAATGGGGACAGACAAGCAGAGCATGTCAAACCATCAGAGCCCCTTGATCTTCAGAGGCGAATAGGGCAAATAGAGACAAAGAGACAAGGGATCTTCAGAGGCAAATAGGAAATTTGCAAAGAGCTGCGCAGTGAAGACAGAACACTCCTTGAAGGAGTCAGTGGATAATGCAACAGCCAGTGCAGAGCCAAATTGGCAGGAACAGTGCTCACAGTAAAGCTGCAGGTACCACTCTGGTGGCATCAGAAAGTGCGGAAACTGGGACAAGGAGTAGCAGGAAAGCAAACACACATCCCAAGGAGGAAGGGTGGCAGAAGATCCAGGAGCAATGCCATCCAAAGACAAACAAATCCACCTCCTACAGGAGGGACCGCAGCCAGAGCCCAAAGGGTGGAATGATAGAGCTCTGGGCTGTGAACAGTGTCTCATATTGGGGCCGAATTTAATGTATTTAATCCACGGTATTAAAAGAATGTGCTAGCGGTAATGATGCATGAGAAGTCTTGTCTAAAAGCTGCCTGTGGAAATTTCAAGTCACGTGGTGACATCCTGCAAGTGTGTGCTGCTCATCTAAAAGTGGCCAGAGTTCCATGTGGTGTGCCCCGGCAGGGGGCAAAGCTTGGCAGTGTATTGATCCATCACCAAAGTTTTGGAACAACCAGAGAGTGGCTTGCTGGGCAAGCGGGTGGGGCCTGCTGCCGCTCTGCACAGTTGGGGGTGAGGGCTTTGGCGTGGGCGGGGCAGCATGAACTAACTATGGGACTGGGGGGGCACAATGGTAATGAGATGGGGCAGCTGATTATTGGGGGCACAAATGAACTTGTTATGGGTGGGGGCAGGATGAATTAATTATATGGGGATGCAATTAATTACAGGGTGGGGGCAGCATGAATTGATTATGGGGGCACAAATGAACTGGTTATGGGTGGGGGCAGGATGAATTAATTATATGGGGATGCAATTAATTACAGGGTGGGGGCAGCATGAATTGATTATGGGGGCACAAATGAACTTGTTATGGGTGGGGGCAGGATGAATTAATTATATGGGGATGCAATTAATTACAGGGTGGGGGCAGCGTGAATTGATTATGGGGGCACAAATGAACTGGTTATGGGTGGGGGCACTGAGTGTGAATTGATTATGGGGGCACAAATGAACTGGTTATGGGTGGGGAAGCATGAATTGATTATGGGGGCACAAATGAACTGGTTATACATCTAGAAGAATGTCTCTCTGCATGGCATAATGTGCTTAATAGGCTGCATTTTGGGGTGTCTAGTGTGTTTTGATTGTGGCTTAGCCATTTGGAATTTAGTGTTCTGCATACACGCTTTATTACTTGCTTTCAGCTTGTGAAATGCTTGTAGTTGGAATTGTGGGAAACACCCAGCTGTATACCATCACTGAGGGTGCAGTGAGCACAGACAACCTCCATTTTGAGGAAGGACAAAAGCACCTTTAAAGTTAATTCACATGCATACAAGCCAGGCAGCGCCCCCAGGCCGGCCGAGCCAGGCAGCGCCCCCAGGGCTCGTCAGCCATGCAGCGCTCCAAGGCCTCTCCCGCCGCCGGGAGACAAAGGGGATGGGGGGTGCATCTTGACTTCTTGGCCATGAGCCCATTCCACCCTAGCTACGCCCCTGTTGGTACTACTGCAGAATATGACAGCATATCACCAGAACTTCTCAAGCACATTGGCCCTCATGTTCACCATTGGTTTGACCAATTTTTTGTGAGTTCTTAGACTCAACTCCCTAAGATGTGATGTGAATATGATATTATCATTTTATCAAAGCCAGGGAAGGATCTACACAACACTACTAGTTATCTCCAGTACTGCTTCTTAGCATCTGTCATAAGGTTCTAGAAACACAAATTCTTCAACATATGTCACTAACAATGGACACATCCTTCTGAATTCTGAGCAAGCTGGTTTTTGCCTTCAGTGCATGTGACCAAGTGACCAACAATTTTCATGAATACAGCTTCTGCAAAAAAACTTAAAACAGTATTATGTTACTTAGTCTGACAGCCATCTGATACTGTTTGCCAACTTTGTTTATTCCATTCCATTCCATTCCATTCCATTTTAATTTATACCCCGCACTCTCCCGCCAGACGGCTTTATAAAGCTATCTAGCGCTCCTCCCTGTTAAGGCATTGACTCATTTGTGCGTTTGCAGAACTGCTGTTTTAGAGTGCACTTTGGTAATAGAGCCAGATCTTATGCTTGTTTCAGCCCTACTGCACTCTTTGGTCTACCTTGCTGGCAATAGCTATTCCACAGTAGGATATTGTGCAGCAGTCTGGGACTATTCTGTGCACACCAACCTGATAAAGGTCCAAGGAACACTGAACCTGCCTCTCTCCTTATTGTTCCCTCTTCAGTTTACATCTGGTCCTGATTCTGGCTAGTGTTCTCTCTGCCACAACATGATTTCTCAGTTACATCTGGCTGGCAGGAAGAATGGGCTTTGTCAGCAGCAACAGACGATTTCCTTGTTCACCACCCTACTAACCACCAAACAGGATTTGATCTTTTGCTGCCCTTTTCAGCCGCCAAACCTAGCCGCGATGTGGCGCAATTCAAATGAAACTACTCACCCACGCATGAACACTCATTAGGTGTGAAAAGGTCCTGTATAACAAAAAAACATTTTGACACTGGACAGGGCCAGTGACCAACAAGCAGGTACAAGCTGGGCATTCTGCAGCCGTGGCCAAGTCTGGCTATAACTCACTTTGTCAAAGCCTGAGAGATAAGCTCTTCATCTAATGATGCTATAGTGTATCTTGACCATTGTCCGGACATGGTGTACTTTGAACTGGCACATGCTAAGTCTCCAGGCCAGACCTCTTGCCACTTCCCCTCTACAGGGGTCTCCCTGATGGTCTGACTATGGATCTGGGATGATTTTCTCATAGCAGTTCCTGCCATGCCCACTATTCACCTGATTGGTTGCTCTCGCATAAAAGTAGCCTATAAGGAGTTGGGCAAAACAACAAGCTTGGTTCTTTGATCTCCTTTGGGTAGCTGGTTTCCATAGGAGTATTTTCTGCCTTCGCACCCCCCCATGCCGAAACTTCCTATCATCTCTTCTATTGCTGTCACTTCTCTTTCAATTTGTATTCCAAGGTAGTGCGTTATGTTACCCAGGTTCTTAGTTTCAAAGTCCTGATTTAGAGCGCTCATTGTTTCGCACTCATCCCCTTCTTGATCAAAGCATATGATAAGGTCATCGACATAAATTAATACAAAGATCCACCTGCCCCTTAGTCTCTTTGCGTATAAGCAGGGATCTGCTTTGCTCCTGGTAAAATTTTCCCACATGAGCACCTTGTTTATTTTAGTGTTCCATGGCAGTCTGCTTAAGCCCATAAATGCTTTTGTGCAGTTTGCATACAAGATCCGGCCTTTCAACATCTGCAAACCCCGGTGGTTGGTCCATGTAAATATCTTTCTTCAACTCATCATTTAGGAACGCTGTTTCCACGTCCATATGCTTGACTTGCATTCCTCTTCCGGCAGCTATACTTAACAATGTTCTGATTGTAGTGTGCTTAACTACAGGTGCAAATGTTTCATCGTAGTCTTCTCCGTACTTCTAGGAGTATCCTTTCATGACAAGTCGGGCCTTGTATTATTTATTTATTATTTATTTTATAAATTTCTACCCTGCCCCTCCTGCCATGCAGCTCGGGGCGGCTTCCATACATTAAAAAACAATAAAATCAATTAAAAATCATCATAAATATTATAAAATATTAAAACAGGGCTAGATACAATAATAAAAACCAGAAATAGGTGGGGGAGCTAAAAAACCCCCACCCTACTCACCCTCCCTCCCAAAGGCCTGGGTGAACCGCCAGGTCTTACAGCTTCGCCGGAATGTTAACAGGCTAGGGGCCAGGCGAGCTTCCTCCGGAAGGGAGTTCCATAGCCGCGGCCCTACTACCGAGAATGCCCTCTCCATTGTGGCCCCCCGTTTAACACGGGGGACCTCCAGGAAGGCACCCCCGGCAGACCGCAGGAGCCGCTCTGGGGCGCGGAGGGCGAGGCGGTCCCTAAGGTATGAGGGGCCAAGACCGTGTAGGGCTTTATAGATCATCACCAACACCTTGAACTTGGCTCGGCACGCTATCGGCAGCCAGTGCAGAGCTCGGAGCACA
>QEPC01005447.1:3696932-3708154 GCA_003113815.1 Sphenodon punctatus
CTCACTCTCCCTCGTTTCTCCTGCTCACCTAACCGCCTTCGACCCTTCTCCCTCGCTGCCCCCCATGCCTGGAACTCCCTCCCTACCCACATCCGCCTTGCCCCTTCCCTCCGCTCCTTCAAATCCCTCCTCAAGACCCACTTTTTCCTCGCCGTCTTTCCCAATGCCTGCTAGTCTTTCCCCGTATACTGTCTGCCCTCCTCTGCAGACTGCTGCAACCAACCTGATTGTAACCAAGCCAAGCACACGCTGTGCTTGGGTGTGTTATTAGTTTAATGGGTTTTACTGTCTATTTTATATATGTATTCATTCAGTCATATTTGTACCCTGCCCTATCCCCTAAGTCTCAGGACGGCTTACATCCTAAAAATGTATGTGTGTGTGTATATATACACACCCTCCTCCCCCTCCCCCTGATCTAACTCTGCCCATTAAATACTTGGCTAAATAAACAGGTCTTACACAGCCTCTGGAAGACATTTAAACTAGGGTTTAGGCAAACCTCTAGGGGAGGGAGTTCCAAAGCTATGGAGCAGCCACTGAGTATGCCTCTGTGCGCTCAGGGCATATAGACCTGGGCCAGTGATGGAACTTGCAAGGGGGCACTCTCAGCAGATATTAGAGGCTGCAGAGGGACATAAGGAGGAAGGCAATCCTTTAAATATGTAGGGTCCAGGCCACTTAGGGCTCTATAGGTCAAAATCAGCATCTTTGTGCCCGGAACACTGTTGGCAGCCAGCAGGGACTCTGAAGCATCAGTGTTACGTGCTTCCAGTGAGCCGCCCCCATCTTCAGCTGGGCTGCCACGTTTCCCACAAGCAGCAGCCCCCAAACAGTCTTCAAGGGCAGCCCCACATAGAGTACATTGCAGTAGTCTAGCCTCGAGGTAATGCAGGCATGGATGATGGTGGCCAGATCCCTATCTGAAAGAAAGGGACACAGTCATCTCACCAGATGGAGTTGGTGAAAGGCACTTCTGTCCACCGCCACAACCTGATGTTTCACTTGCATCTCAAGATCCAGGAGCACCCCAAGACTATGAACCTGAGTAGCCAGGGGAGACCACACCCCATCAGTGATGGGTGTCCAATCCCCCCAGGTCACAGGGCCAGCCAACCAACATCACTGCAGACTTGTCTGGATTCAGCTTCAGTTGGCTCACCCACATCCAGTCCCCTACGGCAGCCAGACACTGAGTAAGCACCGAGACTGCAGGACCTGGGTCAGATGAAAAAGATAAATAGATTTGGGTGTTGTCTGCATATTGATGGCAGTACACCACAAATATACACACAATCTCTCACAGTGACCTTAGATACACATTGAACAGGAGGGAAGACAGGATGGAACTTTGCAGCAGCCCACAAGAGGAGGATAACGAACAATCGCCCATCACCACTTACTGAATTCTCCCCAACAGGAATGAGCAGAAATCAAGAGCTATCCTGCGGAACCCTGCCAGGGCCCACATTCGTGTCATCAACACCTTATGATCAGCTGTATAACACCAACCAAGACCACAAGCACAGTCTCAGTACTATACCTAGGACAAAAGCCAGACTGATTTGGGCCAAGATATCTGATAAGCATCGAGATGCTTCTGAAGTTGCCAGGCAACCACCCATTCAATAACCTACCCTAAAAAGGGGAGGTTAGAGACAGGGCAGTAGCTGTGCAGAGAGTCAGCATCAAGCAATGATTTTTTGAGTAGGGCTGGACAACTGTTATTTTAAGGGCATCTGGCACCGTGCCTTCCTGCAGTGAGGCACTGACAACCCCAGAGAGCAGAGGCCGCAGTCTCTCCCAGCTGGCTTTCACCAACCAGGATGGACATGGATCCAGTTTACAACTAGTTGCCTGGTTCCGGATGCCACACAGTGTAATCTATTGACTGGTAGTACCCTGACCCTGCCTAACTCTGTGGGGTATGGGTAGATTATGTATTTGAAATCCGTAGGGCACATTTGTGCTATGGCTACCATTTTATTTGCTGTAACTCCAAATTGTAGGAATTGTTATGCTTAGTCCCTATTGTAACTTTACTATTCATTTTAGTGGTGTACTACGCTGTGTATTTCTGTTTCGGTTTTATTTTATTTTTTTTGTTGTATAAAATGTTTTGCAATAGCCACGGCCACGCTTTAAAAAACAAAACAAAAACAAACAAACCCAACAACTAGTTGCCTACATTGCCCCAAGAAAATCCCCCATATCAGTGGGTGACACCAACTGAAACAGATCCAAATAAATAAGACAAGGTTGAGCCTCCACAACCTCAAACTCTGCCATCAAACATTAGCCACTAAAACAACTGAAAGCTATAATACAATGGAAGAGAAAAATGGAATTTACTTTAGATTTCACCAGCAGTAGCCTTCATTTTATTGCCACTTGGATTGTCATGGCCAAAGCCTCCTGTAATACACCTGGAAGTGAAGGGCATGCTTGTTGCACAAATACACAGATAGAGTAACATCCATTGCTTCAACCCAGAGCTCATTCCAAATGGTATGGCACTACACAGCTATCCTCTTTCTGTTGTTATTCCCCCTACCTCTTCCAGCATCCCAAACCAGACCCTTTGAGCTGTGCCCCTTCCATCTAATTTGTGCTTCCTTATTTAATGACATACACTAATGTGTGTTAACAGATGTCTGAGGGAAAATTAGCTGTGGTGTCCAAATCAATTAGAGCGGAGCTGCTGTGCAGAAACAATTGCTCAATAGGCTGTTCAGGTTAGGTTTCTTGGTGTGTTTTTTCTTTAGCAAGGTGAAATTTTTATTTTATTTTATTTATTCTAAAATTTATATGCTGCCCCCTCCTGCCTCAGGCATCTTGGGGCAGCTCACAGCATTTTAAAACATATCAAAACAAACAATTATAAACTACAATCAAAACAACATAAAACCCATCCGACTCCACCCCACCCCAGCCCACCCACCCCATCTCCCTCGGGAAAGGCCTGGCGGAACAGCCAGGTCTTAAACTGCCTACGGAAAGAGGGGAGGTTGGTAATCAAGGGGACCTCCAACGGGAGGGAGTTCCACAGTTGTGGCGTAGCCACAGAGAATGCCCTCCCCATGATGGACTCTCGGGAAACCCGTGGGACCCTGAGGAGGGCACCCCCGCCCCCGGCTGACTGCAGAGGCTGATTCAGGACCCGGAGGGTGAGGCGGTCCTGCAGGTATGTGGGGCCCAAGCCGTTTAGGGCTTTAAAGGTCAGCACCAACAATTGGGCCTGGAAAACTATCGGCAGCCAGTGCAGAGCACGGACTACTGGTGTAATGTGCTCGCGTCGGCCCGTCCCAGTCAAGAGACGGGCCGCCGCATTCTTCACTAGCTGCAGTTTCCGAACCAGCACCAAGGGTAGCCCCACGTAGAGTGCATTGCAGTAATCCAGTCTTGAGGTAATAAAAGCATGGATGACTGTGGCCGGATCCGAGTCCGAGACATATGGCCTAAGCCAACGCACCAAATGTAATTGGCGAAATGCCCCTTCGCCACAGCCATCACCTGGGCATCCAGGCGGAGCTGCGGGTCCAGGAGCACCCCCAGACTCCGGAAATGATGCAGCCCAGCCTGAAACTGCTTGCTCTATGAACTCTACTCCCAAGCAGTCTACCTCGGTGCTTAATGGCCTCTGATCTTACTACCAGATGGAGACTGCTCCACCAGCTGCAGGCAAATAGCAGCTACAACATCCAGAGACAAGGTTTCCCCCAGAATTTGTAGCAGCATGGACAGCCAGTGGGAGAAAGGTTCTTTATTTTGGTGTTCTTAGTTATTCTGTTATGTCCTCTGCACTGCATGGGGAGTCAATCTCCTTTAAGGGAGCCACCATTTGTGGGGTGGATGACATAGAGAGATGGGGAGAAAGAACAGTACTCCACTAGGTGTTCCCAGACAAAACAATACATCTGTGGGAAGCCCATTGCACATTGAAATCGCTGACTTTGTATGAACTCTCAGCTTGCCAAAGGGGGGGGTGGTTACTTGTCCACACCAGAGATTTTTCCGATCTCAGTGCATGATAAAGGAGTAGTTAGGGGTGTTAGCACAAACAGATATAACAACCGACTGAATGTATAAACAAGTAAGCATTACATTTGGTAACACCCATTGTCTGGAGAAGCATGTTCTCCTGTCCCCTGGCTAGGGAGCAGCTTCGCTGCTGCTGCTGCTGCTCTTTAAATTAAGTGACTGCTGAGCATTATTTCCTCTGCTTTGTAGTCATCAGCTAAGCTAGAAGATTTAACCCTTCTCTACTATATATATATATATATAGTAGTAATCTCATGCCTGCTTACAAGGGTCCTAATTCATCAAGGCACTGAAGCATGAGTGTTCCCACTGAAATGAAAGGCAGTACTTCTGTTCTTATAGTTAATCACTTCCTGAAGTGATTTCCTCATCTGCCTGAATGCACTGTT
This sequence comes from Sphenodon punctatus, assembly GCA_003113815.1. Classification (NCBI taxonomy): domain Eukaryota; kingdom Metazoa; phylum Chordata; class Lepidosauria; order Sphenodontia; family Sphenodontidae; genus Sphenodon; species Sphenodon punctatus. Next base: position 3,701,363 of record QEPC01005447.1, read on the forward strand.
CCAAGCGTGTCTGTTCACCTATTGTCCTGCATTCCCATCCTGCAAGTTTGTGATAATGGGCTGCCCACTATTGCCCTTCACAGGTACTGTCCATTCTAGCTGTTTCTGCAGTATAGTGTCCTGCAAGCATCCCTGTGCAATAGGGAATTATTACTACCCCCATTTACAAATGGGGAGTTAAGAGTACTGAGAGATTAAGTGATTTTGCCAGGATCACACAGGAAGCCTGTGGCAGGGCTCTTAAATTAGCACCCTGACCACTGGAGCTTGCTGCTTTCCTCCATGATTGTCTTTTGCAGAATCACCATCACTGCATTCCAGGCTTCTTCCTTCCATTGAGTATCTTTGTTTCAGATCATTTTCCCACATCTTACTAGTTTGTATTTTCCAATCTGAATCTCATTTTCTTCTCTTCTGCCCCTGTTTCTAATCCCTCTAGGCCCTTTTGTGCTGCTCCAAGAGACTTGCCTTAAGGTGCAGAGCTACTCAGTCTTGCAGGCCTCTCCCTCCTCACCGCCCAGATTCCATGCTGCACCCACCCCCACCCCTTCAGTATGTGCAGTGATGTGCTGTGAGCACAGAAGCATAGCGCTAGGCTCTGTCAGACCAGCTTCTAAGCCACATTTATCAAAATTATCCCACAGTTCCTTGCAGAGGTGAATATTAATAGGGTTCATTTAAAAGCAAGAGTGCTACTAATGCTTTTTTCTGTGTGCTAAATGGGAGGAAACAAGAATTACTCCAACGAATGTACAAAAAAGCAGAGCTGCTAAGAATAGTTAATCAGGCAGATGAAATCTCTGGGTGAGGGTCAGAAAGGCAACAGTTTTGGAAACAGGAATGTGTCACAAGCCTTTATTCTGAGTTTTGGGTAGCCCAGCAAATGCCTCTCTGCCCCTCAAAACGACATGTTCCCTTGTCATCTCTAGTGGAGTCTGTTCAGGATGGACATGATCAGGGACCCGTGTTGGCTGCACTGCTGCAGTTTGCAGTGATTTTTGCAGAATCAGCCAATTCTCGCAGTAACAAGCTGAAATTGCAGTGGGGGCTGTCTGCAGGATCTTTAAATCCTGGCTCAGGCATAAACTTGTCACCTGACCCGAAACTAAAACTGCTGCTGCAGCTGCTGTCTGTCAGGGAGGTGTGACCACAACCTTGAGGGTGAATAGGCCCCTCAGAGATGAACTGGGGCTGGGGGAGCGGTGGAATCTTAGAGCCCTATGTTTTGGTGAGGGAGGTCTGAGGCTTTAACATGAGGTGGGAGTTCTGGGGTGCTGAAATTCCAGAGGATTTGAGTAGTGTTTGATTAACAAAGTTGTGATTCTGTGTCAAACCTGTTGAAAAAGCATGCCGGTAAGCAAATTCGCATGTATACATTATTTCATAATTATGCAAATCAAGTTAATTATGTAAATATTAATGTTCATGGTGAATTTGCAGAATTTGGCTTCAATTGTTGCAGAATTTAAGATTTTTTGGTACACTGAACTTGGGTTCCTGGTCATGATGCCAGCTCACTTCCTCTCAGCCTGTTCCTCATCAAGGCACTGAAATCCTGGTGGAGGGAAGCAACAAAATGAAGATCCGTTAGAGTTCAGGGCAGAGGCAGATATAGTGACCAATAGATAAACCCTTCACTCCCCTCCTAGGCACTTTCCTTCTTCATGAGAAGATGTTTCAGTCCTGTCAACTGCTGCTAGTTCTCTCCCGCGCCCCTTGTGTTGCAATTAATTATCTCCTCCCCTGTTCTGGAACTGCTAACATCCACCTGTACATTCCTGGGACCAATCCCACCAACATCTCAATTGCCAAACTCTGTCTTAGCCTCTATGACATATACCCAGCCCAATTGCCCAAGCCCTCTTGTATCACCACGTGGCTGCCACAAATTTGCCCAAATTGCTTTCCAGGTGTGCTGTTGAAATCAGCTTGCAAACTTGACAATTCAAGGGGGGACAACACTATGGAAGGTGCCCTTAGTTGATTTACCAGACTGAGCCTGGTTCAATCTCAGTTACATTACAGAGAATACCTATCCAAACTGTTGGGCACTAGCCTTCAATTCATATAGCAGAGCTTCAGAAATGGACTTTGGGGATCATTTAGAGCTGAAACAAATACCTAATTCAGTAACCATAGTTAATAATTGATATTTCTGGGTAGACAAATTGTTTAACCAATTATTATTATTATTATAAACATTTATATAGCACCAATCGTGTGACCTGGTGCTGAACAGAACATAGAATTAGATGCGGTCTCTGCCTGTGGCCTACAATCTAAAAGACAAAGAGGGGGAGACAGGGAGAGGGGACAGTGGGAGAGACAGGGGAGAAGACAAACAAACATTCAAGTGGATGCGAAGTCTCAGGTGCATGTGCTTGGCCTGGTTACAATCAGGATGGTAGCAGCAGTCTGCAGAGGAGGGCAGACAGCAAGTGTGTGGGAAAAGACTAGCAGGCATTGGGAAAGGCAGCGAGGAAAAGGTGGGTCTTGAGGAGGGATTTGAAGGAGCGGAGGGAGGGGGCAAGGCGGATGTGGGCAGGGAGGGAGTTCCAGGCATGGGGGGCAGCGAGAGAGAAGGGTCAAAGGCGGTTAGGTGAGCAGGAGAAATGAGGGAGAGTGAGGGAGGGGACAAAGGAAGAGCGGAGAGCGCGTGCAGGAATGCGTAGGGAGATTAGGTCCGAGAGGTAAAGGGGAGCTTCGTCGTGGAGCGATTTGAACGTGAAAACCAGGAGTTTAAACAGGATTTTAAACTACAGGGAATGGGCAAGGGAGGATGAAGGTGGGGAGAGGGATGGGCATGGGTGAGAATAAGGGGTAGGTTGGCTGGAGAAAGGCCACTGGAGGCGGGAGAGGGAACAGGAGGGGGGTCATGAGAAGGGTGAGAAGGAGGGGGGAGACAGGGCGAGGAGGCGAGGGAGGTATGGGGAGGTATCATAGGTGGTAATAGTCTGGGCATCAGAGGGAGACCAGGCCTGAGGGTGTCACGGGAGTTAACCAAATACCAGTATTGGTTAACTGACTTTCTGAAATACCAAATAACACCGATAATACCATTATAGGTTAATCAATTTATCATTTTATTGTGTTTCCAGTTTACTTCCAGGTTTTGCATTCATTGCCTATTTATTGTTTCAGCCATCATTTTCTGTACAGGCAGTGGGCACATCACTCTCTTCTTGTCTATATAAGAGTACTTCCCTCCATTTTGCCTTTGTGGTTTGTAGGAGACTGAGGAGAGGGAGGGTAGGAGTAACCATGGAATGAACAGGAAAATGGCAAAGTGGCAACACAGTAATTGTGAAAATCACTTAACAGTTAGCTAATTGGTAACAGTATGTGTGTGTTTCATAGATAGATAATCATTTATTGCGTGGCTCCAGGCCATTGCACACAAACCAACATAGAACAAAACATAACATACATAATGTATTACAAAATAATTAATAAAGTAATAATGAAAACAATAATTAATAAAAGGTCACACACCCAAATTTCACACAAATTTAGAAGAATAAAATCTAAAAAAACCCCACTACTACACCAATTGTTACATACTCAGTATTAATAACATATGTCAACATCAGAAGTTTACAAGACCACAGTTAGGAGGGTTCATCCCCCAAGACAGGCCTAAAGTTTAAAAAGTTAACTTTGCAATAGAAGGCCTGAACAAGAAATGCTGCTACTTCCTTGATAACCGCCAAGTCAGCATTAGCTGATAAAAATGAAAGTATGGTAACAGTATGTAGTAAAACAATCAAACCGCTGCTTACCTGACATTAACTGATCATTGCCGGATCGATGCAGCTACCACGAAACTAATGGTTACCAATGTTTGTGTGGATAACCATTTCAGCTCTAGGGTCATTATAGATAATGCCCTCAGTAGGTGCTCACAGTGCAATGCTGTGGCAAGGAGACCTAATGTTCACGTTCTGTCCATGGCAGCCCAGGTGTCGGACGTGGTTCAGAAATGATTTTTTCAACGACGCAATTTTTGCAAGTTATGCCCTTACTTATCCCAGGCTGACCTTGACACAGTGACCCATGCCCTGGTGACTACAAGTCTTGACTTTTGTAACTCCCTCTTCTATGGGCTGCCGGCAGTGCTTATCTGTCACTCGCAGCTTGTTCAGAACGTGGAGGCTAGGCGACCTTACTGGTTTGGGCAGCCTTGAGCATATTATGCCCGACCTGTGTTCTCTGCACTGGCTGTCTGCGGAGCAATGGATTGCGTTTAAAGTTGCACCATTTTAGGGCCCTAAATGGTTTAGACCCTGGCTATATTTGAGACCTACTTTAGGATCCTCACTGATGGGTATCTGCGTTCAGGAACCAACCGCTGTTTGAGGGTTCTGCCATCACGTCTGAAGTCAGCAGGCAACTGGCCCTTTGCTGTGATGGGCCCCTCCATGTGGAACTTGCTCCCTCTGGATGTTCATCTCAGTTCCTTCCTCCCTACCTTTAAAAAGCACCTGAAAATGTATTTTTATTTGTAGGTGTTTTTAGGATCCACTGATGGTAACCTCAATGTACTTTGCCCTCCCTTTTTACCTGACCCATTAAAAAATTTTTAATAATTGCTTAAATCATTTAAAATTCTTTTATATTGTTTTAAATTTTTATATGGTTTTTAACTTTTTGTGTAGCGCTCCAAGTGCCATGTAAGGTAGGGAGGCGCTATATAAATAATTTGTAAAAATATTTATTAATTATTAAATTTATTATTATTATTAATAATAATGAATTCCTTAGTTGTATAAAAAGGGGAATATCAAACAAGAGAAGATAAGTGATTTTACTTGTGTATGCAGCATTGGAGAAACCTCGGCTGGAATGCTTTGTCCAGCTCTGGTACCTAATACCTACATGTCAGGAAAGATGAGGAAATACTGGAGTGAAGTCAAATCAGGACTTCAAAAATGATCCACAGCTTGGAAAACAAGCTTGTTCTATTTTCAGAGAAAAGATTGAAAGATTACTTGGTCCCCTTTTATATATATAAATTCTTACTTGTGGGGAAAACACCTGGTAATAGTGGATTCTTCAACTTTACAATTACAGGCATAACATGATCCAATAACATTGAAACTAGACAAATTCAGTCTCAAACTAAGATGAACTTTCCTAAGAGTGAGAGTAATTAAACTCTGGAATTCCTTTCTGGACCACCATTGCTCTGAGTTCTTTAAACAAAGTTAGATTTATTTCTGAAAGATAGGCCTTAATCCAGCAGGAATAAGACATCCCACGGTCAGTTTATAGAGGAGAGAGGAGGTCAGTCTACATGATGACAGTGGTGCCTTCTGGATTCAAAGTCTATGAAACTTGGAAGTCCTGGGATTAGTTCCCTGATTTGCCACAGACTTTCTGTGTGGCCATGGGCAAGTCACTTAGGATGCAATCCTCCATTCACTGAAAACAATGGCAAATTATTAAGAGCTGTGAAATGCACAAGTACTATGGCATTGTGCATAGATAAAATGTAGCTTAGATAAAAAGAACAATCCATAAAATAAAGAGGGTACATCTGCACTGCAGAGTAAGCTGGAGTCATTTTGTTTTAACTTGCTTACTTACCCAGTTGGTGTTCCTACACCACTCAACTCTAGTTCAAATGTACTGCCACACTGAAATATATCTTTTGTTTACACTAGCCCTCTTAGAGCCATGCTGGTCGCCTTGCTATGCTCTGGCGGCATTTGCCTTTGTGCTTTCTCCAAATATAACCCCATATTTCTTCCCTCTCTCCTCCTGACTTCCTTCCTGGCTAAGGTCTCTGGGCACTACCACAATAGAAATATTAAACAACAGCGATTGACTGCAGTTAGTGGAATGATTCCAGATTTACAATGGTGTAAATCATAACAGAATCGGTCGCATTGGAAGCACACCAAATTCACTGCAAGACAGAGATCCTCCTGCCCGTCTGTGCTGGGCTCTTCCCTCCCTCCTTCCTTCTTTCACTTGCAAAGTAACCTTTACTTTACTGACCTTTGCAGCATTCACCTGCTGTAAAAGCCAGCCAGGGTAAACAGACAGACACGGAGGCTGGCTGCCCCTGGAGCTGCTCCGGGGGTGCACCCCTGCGTCTTCCCACTTCCAGCCCCGCTTGGGTCTGCTTTAGACAGACCAGGCCGTTTCCCCGGCCCACAGTCCACCCACACAATGCCCCCCCCCCCCCCCGAACCATAGAGCTGTGAGTGATCACCCGGTGCTATAGGCTGGCACTTGAAACTCTATGACACTGTCAGGGGCAACAGCCAGCTGGGCGTAGGGATGAAGTGTGGGTCTGCTCAGCAGACTTGACAGCAGCTACACTTCAGGCCCATGCCCAGGGTTTGTCCCACACCCCAAAGAAAGACACTGACACCAATTATTTGGATTCAACATATAGGCCGCACCAATTTATTAAAATTCTTCATTAAGGAGGGGGCTATGCCCCTTCTAGTCCTGCTAACCTTAACTATTAACTAAGTTAATACTATTAAACATAAACCTGAGCGGTCTGAAGTTCCTCAGTACCGCCCTAACGCTAACTATAGCTGCTGCAAATGTCACCCCTGTCCGGCCGCCCCAAGCCGGATCAGGAGGCCCATGCCAATGGTGACCCTAAGAAGGTATCGAGGGGACGTTTTCCCGTGCCTTGGACCGCCTCTGTCCTAAGGCCCGGGTGTTGTCCACCTCTTCCTTGCTCTGACGTGATGCTGGCCGGGCGGCTCTAGCTATCACTCAGAGCCCACCTCTTAAGGAGATGACTTGGCAGCAGACTATCCCTATTTCTAA
>QEPC01005447.1:3715613-3735262 GCA_003113815.1 Sphenodon punctatus
TCCAGGCATGGGGGGCAGCAAGTGAGAAGGGACGAAGGCGCTTAGGGGAGCAGGGAAGGCGTGGAAGGGTGAGAGAAGGGACAGAGGAGGAGCGAAGTGCATGGGCTGGAGTATGGAGGGCGATACGTGCAGAGAGGTAGGGGGGAGCGAGGTTGTGAAGAGCTTTATAGGTGAAGAAATTGTTTAAGGGGCAAGCAGTTGTAATTTATTTGCAAAGGGAAGATTTATATTTTCTGATATTCTGGCTGCCGCTGATGAGCTAGATCTGACCTGTTGGGACAGCAGTTGTCAGTTAGTACTCCATGGAGCTGCTGCTTTAACAGTGATGAAGCTCTAGCCTTTCCACACACCCTTTCCACACAGTGATGTTTCCAATTTGCTCGGATTTCCACAGGCTATTTTGATCAAGTAAAACTTGGCGGGGCGGGAGGGCCCAAAGCTCAAGAACTGTACAGCTGTTTCACAAGAGGACAGAACTTAATTGCAAAGTGAATTGGGGAGATCAGAGAAGCAGTGCCTGCAGGCTAGGAGGGCAAGTTCAGTACTAATAAATATAACGTTCCTCATCCAGGGAGAGGAAATAAACAGTGCTGATATAGGATAAACCAGGGGCATGACACCAAGTGGTAGCACCCATCACATTAATAACCTGAGTTTATTTTTCATCTGACTTTCCTAATAAAACCTTTGTGTGTAACCACGTACTTTAAGTCATGCTGACTCAGGAACAGAGAGGGAGATGGCCCTCAAGAGGCTGTCACTTTCTTAACTGGTCCACGTACAACATATTAAAATGGTTGAGAACTTAGCTGCTGTATCAGGGTATTTGGAAAAAGAATGTGCACATCTGGCTACAACCGGGGCTGGACTAGCTGTGGGCTTCCCTCCAGTACAGTGCTGTACAGGGCTGCAACCAGAATTTGGGGCTGTCCTGCCCACTTACACTACCTTCCCCTTCCCAAACACAGCAAGAACAGAGGCTTCCCTCCAGTACAGTGTTGTGCAGAGATGCAGCATTTAGCCCTGTCCTGCCCCCTTATGCTACCTTCCCACTCCCAAGGACAACAAGGACAAGGGCTATTCCCCTCTTCTGGCTCTGTTCATCCCCTTTCTTGCTGTTAAAAAGTTCCAGCTCAGTTCAGGGGAATGCAAGATTGTTCTACTACTGGGCAAGCCTTGGGGTGTTTCTATGCCACAGTGGCAGTCCAGACTACCTTTCACTACAGCACCTCCTCCAGGAATAAGCTGGAAAATTAGTAACTTCAACCTCCCCTGCCCCCAAGCCAACCCTCCCCCTCAATTTCTGACTTTGACTTGTGCTTCCCCCCCGCCTCCTCATGATCTTGCACCATTCCTAGCAGTGACTCTTGTTGGGAAAGACTGAGCCTGGAAAAATCAGCATCTTCTACTGGGAGAGTCTGGTATTGCAAACACTGAGTAACCAGCCAGCCCCATTTTTGACAGAGTGTCCTGCTGGGGGAAGGTCAGGCTGGGCTAGCTGTGTACTCATTTTCCAGAGAACTTCAGAATTTAAGTAGAGATGGTTTGTTTTGAAGCCCAAACTCTATTAGAATAGGCCCTTTCTTGCTCACTCACGTTGTCAAGATCTGATCCCGCCCCCACCCCGGAAGCAAGAGAGACATTAATTTGAAAAGAGCTACAAACTGGGGCAACCACAGAAGCAATATTCTGTGTTTATTCTATGTATAAACTAAGGGAAGCAGAACTATAATAATGCAATTTCATGCAGATGGTGTGTCTCCCCTGTGTTCCATTTCTGGCTTACTTTTGTGTATGAAATAGACGTAATCTCCTACAAACTGCAGTGAAACTGCTATCAATCAGCAGTCTCAGTGTCATTGTCAACATTTTGTCTGCATGCTGGTGGGAAGTCAGTGGCATTATGCTGGTGTAATCTGAGAGAAAAAATGTGCCTCCTCACCCCTTTTTTATTTGTCGTTGCTCAGAACTCGTTGTACTGTATCTCTTGTGGTGATGGTCCTAGAGGTGTTGAGGCTATTTCTAACTGCCCTGTCACTCTGATACCTAGGCCTTTTCATTTCTCTGCTCCATGTTATTTTCAGAAGGAGGAGCTAGCCCAGTCCACCTGGATAGACACTCAGTACTTTTGCTCCTGTGGATTAGTAGTTCCTGGACTAAAACAGCCAGTTACTGGAATTCCTCCAGCAGTAGTGATGCCCATACTCCCACAAGGTCTCATACAGAGCTCTCCGAGCCAAGCGCTGTCAATTTGATGTGCCTCTGGGGTGTTCGTAAAGTCCGCAACAGCCTCCTTTCTGGAGGATGAGATCTCAGAAGCGTCTGTTCCCTGTCCATTGAAATATAAAAATGTTCCCGGAGATATTGAGGATAGAGACAATCCCTCTCCTCAGTTTGTGCTCAGCCAGGTGGAACAAGATCATCCATGCAGAAACACACACTCTAGCCTTCCTTTTGTTACCCAGTGCCATAAACTTTAATGCTGACAAGGATTCAGGCCTCCTCTGTTTTTCCAATACCAAGAAAAAGAGGGGAAGAGGAATATTTCTCAGAGCTGCACAAAGGGTAGCTAGCTGTAGCCCTGAGCACACCACATTTGGGTGCGGAAGAGAAGGAACTGAAAGGTGAATCTTCTACAGATAGATGGGCCACTAAAAGCAAATTGCCAACTTGCCTTCAGGTGAACAAATGCACCTGCCTGTCCCACTGTGGCCAATTGGTTGTTGTTACTTTTATCTCCTCTCGACTTGCAGCTCTTTTTGTAAGCCCACATCAGCAGGTTGCCTTAACCTCTTTGCACAACCTGCTGAAGAACAGAGGACAACATAGACTCTTTTTGGTCATACTGGAAGAGTCTAAATGATCCGTTGCTCATCTGCTAAGATCCAAACCCATTAAGAAATTGCTTGGTAGTAAATGACAGCAATCTCGATATTCAAAACTAACAACCAAATTCTTCATCTGGATTCTGTAAGAACTAACACCCTGGTACATATGGTAGGCATTTAGGAACTCACATTTAAAAACTGGACTCGAGACTACACTGTGCATTTTGTAGTTTTGTACAAACAAATTTGACATGATGTTTTTGCTCTAAGTTTCTGTGATCTCGTGGTCAGGACTGAGTGCATGGTGCATCCAAAGGTCAAATCCTGATTCAGGGCATAATCCTCAACCCATTAAAATCAATGGCAAAACTCTGATTGACTTTAATGGTGATTTATCCTGCCTGTCACAGCCTGCCTACGTGGCTTTTGGCAAGTCACTTCAACTATCTTTGCCTCAGTTTTTCCTCATTTCAAATGGCAACAGTGCTGACCTGTGTCACTGAATACTAGTTTTGTAAGGAAAATCATGATATATCTGGGACTGAGGTCTCAAGCTTTGTCTTAGATCACTCACTAATAAATATGGGGTGAAAACAGCCATAATAATACTAACTCCACTTTAACACCACTTTAACATTTCTTATGCATGTTGCAGGGCTGTGTTGGTGCCCTAATGCAGCCCTGCAACATGCATAAGAAATTTTAAAATGGTGTCAAAGGGGAGTTCGCATTATGTCTGTTTTCACCCATAGTTTAACAATTTGATATTGAATTTGTTTCTCAGTTTTAAAAGTATTTTAATGCCATTTTTGTACTTTGATGCCAGAAGAGTCAGATTAAAGAATTTGGGGGCCTTATGCTAGGCCATACTTGGTCACCTCCACCCAGGCCATCTACAGAGTGTAGAAGGTGAAGAGAAACCAGTCAGCATCAGAATCCGAGTGAGTAGGGGCAGAAGGAGGAAGAGGAGGAGAGCTGGAACGTATATGGTGCTTCTGCTGTCCTGTGGTACCCCTCTGCCTCTCCAGTTGCATTGCACCAGTGCTACAACCACAATATAAGCTTTGGAGTCTCATGACAACAGTAGACATTAATTATTAATTATTATTATTATAAGCATTTATATAGCACCAGAAATGTACCTGGCGCTTACAAAAAATAAGATAGACATGGTCCCTGCTCGAGAGCTTACAATCTAAAGATGGGAGGGGAGACAGGGAAGGGGAAAACAGAGGGAGAGACAAGGGATGCAACATTCATGAGAATGCAAGAGCTCAGGTACACGTTCTTGGCTTGGTTACAGTAAATTGGGAGTTTGCAGATAACAGGTGGATGATAAACCTGGGTGGGCATGCTTAGCAGGCATTTAGAAGGGCGGACCGGAACAGGTGGGTTTTGAGGAGGGACTTGAAGGTGTGGAGTATGGGAGCCAGGCGGATGAGGGCAGGGAGGGAGTTCCAGGTATGCAGGACAGCGAGGGAGAAGGGACGAAGGCGGTTGGGGGAGCAGGGGAGACATGGGGGGGGGGACGACGGAGGAGGAGCGGAGTGCTCAAGCAGGGGTACAGAGGGAGATCACGGCAGAGAGGTAGGGGGGAGCGAGGTTGTGAAGACTTTGTAGGTGAAGATGAGGAGCTTGTGCAAAATAAGCTCGGGAAGAGGGAGCCAGTGGAAAGAGGAGAGGAGAGGCTGCACGTGGTCAAAGTGATAGGCTAGGTGGATGATCCTGGCAGCAGAGTTCTGAATATTGCTAAAAACCAGCCCTGCCTAACTGGGTAATTTCAGACATTACGTGCTCCCGGGTCACCACAGTGAATCCCCAACCGTGGCAAGTCGGCTAACCCCCTCCCGTGGTCCAGGAAAGCCCCGAACAGACGTGACGGGAGTGGGACCACGGCAAGGAAACGGACGGACGGACCATGGCCCGGGGCAGCGCAACAGATTTTACACCAATTCCGGACCATGGTCAGAACACCCAGAAGACACTGGGGCGGGGTGGGGCGGGAGGCAGACATGGCCAACTGAGGGCAAAGGAAGCCAAAAGTGGCAAAAGACAATGCCCACACAAAGGAAATAGGAAGGGAGGGGGAGGAGGGAGAAGAGCTGCAGAGGTAACACACACAACAGGCACAGGGAAGCCACGCACACAGCAGAACACAGAGCACACACACACATACGCCCAGGTGCAAACACACCCAAACGTGAAAAGGAGGAAGGGGGGAGCACACAGGGAAGGTCAACACACACAACATCATGGACACGGGGGGGCGGGCGCGGGGGGATCCTCAGGCCAAGGCAGCGTAGGGGACCAGGCTGGGAACAGTCCAGGACATGGTGAAATTTTAAAATGGTGTCAAAGGGGAGTTCGCATTATGTCTGTTTTCACCCATAGTTTAACAATTTGAACCCCACTGACAGCACAGGGAGCACAGACCACCCAACAGCAACACAGGCAGCCCAAGTCACAGGGGTCCCCACAGGGATGGAGTAGGGTCACAGGGGGAGGGCAAACAAGCCGGGGACGGCACCGGAGTGGTCCAAGGCAGGTCCAGACAGCAAGGATCTCCCACGCTGATGCAGTAGCACAGCTGGGGATGGATGCGAGCAGCAGCCTGCAGGAAGCACATGCACACACACCCCGGAGGAAGCCGGGAGGTGCTGTCCTGGGGCCCCAAGTCCCACACAGTCAAGGAGGCACCCAGGGGACGGGGGGGGGGGGGGCAGGTCATGGACACAGGTGAGGGGGAAGCCGTGCAAGGGAAGAATACACCACGGGGAGAGCCGGTAGCGGTGTCAGGCAGCAGGAACCAGCCAAAGGGGGGACTGGGCATGGAGAGGCACACCACAGGCAGCGAAGGGCAGGGGGTGCCCATGGAGGGGGCATGGCGATACAGGCTAGCAGAACAGAGGCAAGCGAACCAGCCAGAACAGCCGCGAGGCCGGAACAGTGCGGAGCGAGTGGCCAGTGCTCCGAGCTGGCAGGGAGGTGCAGGGAGCACACGGTGGGGCTGTCATCCATCACACCGAAGACACAAGGGCCTCACAGCCAGCTGCAGGGGGTCACGAAGGGGGCTGGGACAGGTTGGCCCACAAGATGCATGTAGTGGGGCCACTGAAGCATGCCCCAGCGGTAGCCCAGCCCCACCATGTGGTGGGCAACGAGGTAGTAGGCCTCAAACGGATCCGGCACGGCGGGCCCCACCAGAACATCAGCACGGGTCCACACAGCGGCCAGCACTGCCAGCTCCGATCTGGTGGGCCCCGACAAGGTATAGTCAGCAGCAGGGGGCCATGGCAGGTGGCCAAGCTCCAACAGGCAGTAATATGCCACCCCACGCAACCGCTGGTAGACACGGGCCCCGTGGATGCAGCAGAAGAAGGAAATGGCCAGGGCAGGGCCCCCCTCCTCCAGACAGGTCGTGAACCTGGCCAGGCTACACACAGAGAGGGCAGACACGGTCTCTGCCACGGACCACGCCACATGCGAGCACCTCATCTCAGAAAAGAGCCCATCAGGAAAGGGACGGAGGCCAAGCGCCTCCGCATGGAGCTGGCACGTGCTACTGCTCACCTCATAGCCGAAGTAGCGAAGCCCGGAGCTCAGACTTGCGTAGGCACCAGAGAGGATATCCGGGCAGCACAGGAGCAGTTGCATGGACGGGAAATGCCACAGGTCACATAGGGCCATGGTTTCCCGGAAGGTCCAGCTATGGGGGGTGCCAGGTGATCTGGGGCACGGGAACCCAGGGGCAACTCTGCCGGCCATGGTCCAGCGGGCAGAGGATCTGAGCAGCAAGGAAAGAAGGGCCCCACGATGCCATGTGGGCTGGGGAGAGAAGCAGGGAAGCTCCAAGGACACGCAATAAGGCTGCAGGCTGCAACAAGGCACGGCTAGCAAGCAATGCGTGGGGAGTGGACCCAGCACAGCTTCAGGAACCGAGCACACAGAATGTCCAGTAAGCACTGATAGCAGGGAGGTGCAGACAACAGGCAACCATCTGCGGACCGCATTGATGGGTGCATGCGGGCTCGGGGCATGAGCCCCCAGAATGGGAGTGCAGATGCACCCAGGGGAGGGGCGCTGTTTGTAAATACACACCGGCCGGTAGGCAAGCCGCTCTCCTGCTCCCTTCCTGTTACCATGAAGCAGACAATAATGCTGTTGTTGTAGCTACACCTCGTGTTTATTGTCCATACAGTGCCCCCTTGTGCCCTCCCCCCCTCCTGCTCCCTGGCCCACCCTACCGTCCCCTCCCCCATCCATCCTCCCCCTCCCTCGCTCGCCCTCCGCTCTCCTCTCCCTTCCATCCTTCTCCGTCCCACCACGTTCCCCTGCTGCTGTGTGCCCTCTAAATCTCCCTCCCCAGTCTGTGTGTTACACGTTGCCTGGCAGCGATGCTGCGTGCTCTCGCCACGACTGGGGATCATTTGTTCTGATTCCCCCAGGTAGTTGGTGTTCAGTCATTACTTTTGGTGGTTTCCCAGCGGGAATCGCATTCACCATGCTTCCGGGGATGGGTCCGTCCCGACCTCTGGAAGCGTGGTTGGCTTTGGCCCCTCCGGGTAATTGACCGTGGTGAACATATGGATGCCACTGATCAGACGTTCACGGCTCTTTGGCCACACTGCTGGATTGACCATGGTTCACTGTTGTTGACCATGGTATCGTCACGTCTGAAATTACCCACTATTGCCACTGTAAAAATTCAAGTCCATGCTCTAGTCATCTCGCACCTTGACTACTGTAACTCCCTCCTTACTGGTCTCCCCTGCTCTGATCTCACCCCCCTCATCTTCATTCAACGCTCTGCTACCAAAGCCCTCCACCTTGCCTGTCACTTTGACCAATTCAGCCCCTCTTTTCCTCCCTACATAGGCTCCCTCTACAGGAACACATTCAGCACAAGCTCCTCATCTTCACTTTCAAGACTCTTCATGACCTTGCTCCACCATATCTCTCCGCTCTTGTATCCTGTCACATTCCTGCCCAGGAGCTTTGCACCTCCTCTGTTCTCACCCTCGCCTGCTTGCTACTCCCTGCTCCTCTAAACGTCTTCACCCCTTCTCCCTTGCTGCCCCCCATGTCTGGAACTTTCTCCTTGGATACATTCGTTCTACTCCCTCCCAACCTTCAAATCCCTCCTGAAATCCTACCTCTTCCATCAGGCTTTCCCTGGTAATGAGTTTGGCTTGTCATAAGTGAAATTGCATCCTTATCCCTCCCTCCCTCAGAATCTCTGTCCTGTAATTAAGTTAAGTATGTGCACCTGTATTTTCTGAACCTCATTAATATATACTTGTCTTTCCCAATGTTCACCTCTCCCTCATCTCCCCCTTCTTTGTCTCTCTTTAGGCTGTTTTCACACGAACACACACACACACACCTGGTGCACACGTGGTGAGAGGGGCGCCCATGTGAACGCCGCGGCGGGTGTGGGGGGAATCAGTGGGCACCCGTGCACGCTCCTGCGCTCCTCCTACCACCCATGTACAGAGCAATGGGCGCCAATGCCCAATACTTGGTGTGTGGAGATGGTTGGAGGTGGGTGGAGGTCGGCAGGAACACACCCCCATGCACCACCCACCCACCTACCCCGCCACTCCCCATTCCCCCACACACCTGCACCCATTAGAAAAGGGCCTTGGATTATAAACTCTCTGGGGTAGGAATTTGTCTATAACTACTGATTGTATAGTGCCAGGGACACCACTGGTGCTATATTTAGCTGTCTTGTCAGGCTAAATCCTGACAAGATGGAGGTAATGGTTGTGGGGAGGGCCAAGGGAGTGGTGGTGCTACTTGGTGTCATCTGCAGATTTGATCACCTCACTCTTAATGCCCTTTTCTAAATCATTAATGAATACATTAAAACAGCACCGGTTCCAATACATATCCCTGGGGCACACAACGTTTTACATCTCTCCATTGTGAAAACTGGATTCAGTCTTACTCTTTGCTTAAGAACATAAGAAGTGCCATACTGGGTCAGACCAATGGTTCATCTAGCCCAGCATCCTGTCTCTGACAGTGGCCAATCACGGTGGCTTGGGAGAAGCACCCAACAGGTCACAATGGGGGATCCATTTCCTGTTGTTTTCCCTCAGCTCCCATCATGTTCCCTGATCCTGTCTGGCTAATAGCTGCTAATGGAAACTTGTCCAAACCTCTTTTAAACTCAGCTATAGTACTGCCCCTTACCATAGCCTCTGGCAGTAGATTCCATAACCCAATTATACGTTGAGTGAAAAAATATTTTCTTTTATTTGTTTTAAACTTGCTTCCTATCCTTTAACCAGTTACTGATCTATAGTAAATAATACACTACCTCCTATCCCATGACTTTTTAATTTTCTCAAGAGTCTTTTATGTGGGACCTTATCAAATGCTTTCTGGAAATCCAGGTACACTATATCTACAAAGTCTCCCTTGTCCACATGCTTATTTACACCCTCAAAGAATTCCAACAGATTAGTGAGGCATGACTTCCCTTTGCTAAATCCATGCTGACTCTTTGCCATTAAGCCATGTTTATCAATATGCCCAGTGATTCTGTTCTCAATGATAGTTTCCACCATTTTGCCCGGCATAGACGTCAAGCTTACTGGTCTGTAGTTTCCAGGATCACCTCTGGATCCCTTTTTAAATATTGGGGTTACATTTGCCACCCTCCAGTCCTCAAGTACAGTGACAGATTTTAGCAATGAGTTGCAAATTACTAACAGTAGGTCTTCATATTTGAGTTCCTTCAGAACTCTGGGGTGAATGCCATCTGGTGATTTGTTAGTATTTAGTTTGTCAATTTGCTCTGGAACCTCCTCCAGAGTCACGTTGATTTGTGACAGCTCTTCCAATTCATCACCTACAAAGTAAGGTTAGGTTCCGGCATGGGTATCTCCCCAACATCCTCCGCAGTGAAGACCGAAGCAAATAACTCATTCAGCTTCTCTGCAATGTTCTTTTCCTTCCTAAGCACCCCTTTCATCCCCTGGTCATCTAATGGTCCAACTGACTCTCTAGCAGGCTTCCTTCTTCTGATGTACTTGGAAAAGTTTTTATTATTAATTTTAGCATCTTTAGCAAGTTGCCCCTCAAATTCCTTTTTGGTCTGCCTTATTAACATGCTTATATCTACTTTGGCAACGCTTATGCTCTTCCTTAGTTACCATTGGGACTCACTTTCCATTTTTGAAAGGATGCCTTTTTGGCTCCAATAGCCTCCTTCACCTCACCATTTAGCCACACAGGCAGACGTTTGGTCCTCTTCCTACCTTTTTTAATTTGTAGAATACATTTAAATTGAACTTTCAAGATGGTGTTTTTAAATAGTCTCTCCGCTGCCTGTAGACATTTAATTCTTGCAACTGCTACTTTAAGTATCCCTCTAACTAGTTTCTTCATTTTTATATAGTTCCCCCTTCTAAAGTTATATGTTATCATAGTAGTTTTATTTGGCGTTGCGCAAGGTTCAATTCTGTCTCCTTTACTATATATGCAGCCCTTGGGGGAGAGCGTGAGAGGGTTTGGTGTGCGTTGCCACCAGTATGCTGATGATACCCAGCTCTACCTCTCTTTTTCAGCCAACCCAGACCCTGCCATCTCCATGCTATCTCAGTGTTTGGAGGCTGTGGTGAGTTGGTTATGGCAGAGCAGACTAAACTTAATCCCGATAAAACGGAGGTGATGGTGGTAGGCTGAGTGGGCTAGGTGTTGCCCCGTCTTGTGGAGGGGGTGCGCCCAGCAGGTTCGGAGTCTGGGGGTGTTATTGGATGCAGATCTCTGTCTAGATCAGCAGGTGGATATGGTGGTGAAGGCGGCGTTCCGCCAGCTGTATCTGGTGCGGAGGCTGCGCCCGTACATCTCCAGACCCGGCCTGGCCACTTTGATCCATGCCTTCATCACCTCGAGGCTGGACTACTGTAAGGCGCTCTACGTGGGGCTTCCCTTGATGCTGGCTCAGAGGTTGCAGCTAGTGCAGAATGTGGTGGCCCGTCTCCTAACAGGGAAGGGCTGACGAGAGCACATAACACTGGTGCTCCGTGCGCTGCACTGGCTGCCTGTAACGTGCCGAGTGAGATTCAAGGTTTTGATTCTGATCTATAACGCCCTATACAGTCTTGGACCTGGATACGTCAGGGACCGCCTCACCCTCCACGACTCAGGATGGACCCTTCAGTCCGCCGGGGGTGCCCTCTTGGAGGTCCCCCGCGTAAGGCGGGGGGCTACAATGGAGAGGGTGTTCTCAGTGGTTGGGCCACGGTTGTGGAACTCGCTCCCAGAGGAAGCACGGCTGGCCCGAGTCTAATGGCCTTCTGTCAGGCCTGTAAGACGTGGCTGTTCTCCCAGTCCTTCGGAGGTGGGGAGGGGAGGGTGGGTTGAATTTTTGTATGGGGGTGTTTTAAAATTGTTTTAATAATATTGTGGATTTTATGTTTTAATAATTGTTTTACATTGTTGGAAGCCGCCCCGAGATGCCGTGGGCATGGGGGGTGGCATACAAATATAATTAAATAAATAAATAAATAAAAATTTCCCTCCTGTATGTCAAATTTGATTATATTATGATGATAACTATTGCCCAGTGGCTCTAGCACCGTTATCCCTTGCACTAAATCCTCCACTCCACTTAGGGACTAGATCCAGAGTGGCTCCTTCTCTTCTTGGTTCCAGGATGAGCTGCTCCAGGAATCATAGGCTTCTTGATGTCTGACATTATTCAGTTATCTGTTAGCATATACTATACAATAAGAGCGCTTTTAGACAATCCCGCTGATAAGCGGGATCGTTCAGAGGCGGGATCGGGCACCCGCCTTTCTCTCTACGCCGGGTCTGATGCTCAGAAGAGCATCAGACCCGGCGTAGAGACTCAGTGCGCATGCGCGCCCTTCTGCGCATGCGCACTCAGCAAAATACCCCGTGAAGCCGGCACAGCGGCGATCCGCGTTGGATGGGGCAGGATCGCCTGCCCGGTCTGACGCGGAAAAGAGCCGACTTACATGTAAGTTTGCTATTTAAACGAGCGCAAAGAAACGCAGCTGATCAAAGGATCAGCCGCGTTTCTTGTCTCGTTTAAAAGCAGCCTTAAGAGTGGAGAGGGAACCTCAGGCCTGGGGACCAAATGCAGCCTGCAGCTAGTTTTTATTTGGCTCCTTTACAGTTCATGGATGTGACCCCTAGGTCCAATCCTCACCCCCAACCACGAAAGACTGAGCTCAGGGGAAGGGTGCAGAAAAGAGGGTATGTACTGGATGATAGGGCATGGATCCATAGCAGAGATCCATGATCTGGACCCTCCCCTTTCCTTCAACACCTTAAGTGCACCCCATATCCACCCTGTGACAGGGATGAGCTTGCCTGAGTTGAGTCTTTGCAGGATTAACCCCACAACAGTATGCTCTCTCTGGGAATTTACACTCGAAGCCTCTTCTTATGGTATGACTAGTAGCACTATAGAAACAAGTAGTAGTAGCAGTGGTAGTATTCACGGTCTCAGTAATCACCATCCGTAGTCCATATACTTAGCTTCCATCAATATCTCAATCTCTTATAGTAATAGTCTCTAGTTTAGGTATCTACTTCTATCTGTCAGTGTTTCTTTAGACCTTCGGATCAGGCTCTCCGTTCCCCAGCCTTCACCTTGCTGTGTGGCTTAGGGTGGCCATAGGTCCAGATTTGTACCAGACCACCCGGTATTTCTGACAGCTTGTCGGATGGGAGGGGAGGGGAAGCGGATCATAAAGCTGTCCAGAATTTTCCCTTCCATCCCTCCTCCCACTGCCAGCTAGCTGCAGCTGCACTCTCTGACCCTGTGGGCGGAAGTGCAGAGAGCGCAGCTGCGGCCAGCTGGCGGGATTTTTTGGTGCACGACAGAGAGTCAGGGCAGCAGCGTGGCGGTGTGACTAGAGGAGGCAGCACAGCAGCAGCAGACCACCTCTCCCAGTCCCTGCAGCCCCGCTGAGGAGTGCGGACGAGGAGCTGTTGCCGCTGCCGCCACTTGGCTACTAGCTGCCACAGAGCCTGAGACCAGAGCCAAACCCTCAGCGCCGGCACCGCCTCCTCAGCTGGGGCCTGGGGCGGCCTGGCCACCTGTGGGGGTGCACTTTGCCCTGTGCAGAGGGGGCAGCGGAGGGAACTGAGGATCCCCGGGGTGGCATGAGGGCACACAGCTTGGCACAGGTGGGGAGGGAATGTGGGACAAGCCAGCCTGCTGGGGAAGTGACGGGAGGGACAGGGACTGGATCCTGGGGAGGAGGAGAAAGGAGCACAGCCTTGCAAGGAGGGGTGGAGAAGGGCACTGGCAGTGACTGCTAAGGATGGGGAGAGAGACCCCCAAATGGGGGAAGATAAGATGCCAGGGATGGGGAGGGGTAAAGTCAGCCTAGCCTGCCAGGAGAGGGAAGGAGGGGGAGGCACTACAGCATAGCTTGCTGGGGAAGTGGAGAGGGGGCCCCGGACTGCTAGAGAGAGGGAGGGAAAAGGAGACCCCAGGAGGGTGGGGAGGAGGAGACAGGCTGTCAAAGCTGGGAAGAGGGGTGCTCACCTGGCAAGGATGAGGAGGCGAAAGAAACCCCCCACCCTTCAGGGATGGGGAAGATCCTCTCACCTGGAGGGCGAGGGGGGGTGGGCAGGATATGGGCTGCCCTGGGGTTGGACTAGATGACCCTCGGACCATTCGACCCGTAAGATTCTGGTCGGGATGAAGGCGAGTGCAGCCTGCAAGCCAGTGAGATCAGGGCAGGTGCAGCGATTTGAGTAGGCAAGCTGCCTGGGCACTGGAGGAAGAGGCTGCCTGGGAACTGGCCCGGGGATCAGCTAGTGAAGCCAGCGCAGCCCATGCTTCGAGGAGTTTCGAGGGCAGCAGGCACGGTTGCCAGACGTGAGGCTCTGGAGGTGTGAATGGTGGACTGGAGTTTTGTGTTCAGATGAAAGGTACCTAGAATCAAGTTGTTTGAGACTTTGTTTGGCAGAGGAAACCGACTTCTTGATGTAAGCATTGGCTTTGTGTGATGGAGGTTGCAGGATGGGCTTTATTGAAATGACAGCACTTCACTCTCAAGCTAGAAATAGGGCAGAGCCTTATGAGTTTGCGAAATTCAGCCGAGAGCTCAGAAAGTCAGATTGTGACACCAGGCAGGTTTCCTTTAGCTCTTTGTGTGATGGGGGAGGGAACAATTGTGCATGTTGTTGTTCCATGTTAACCTGTTCATGAGCATTTTATCAAAAGAAGTGTCCAAAAAATATGGAGTTTTATCAATTTTTAAAAAATAACCTTTGTTTTTAAAAGTGCATGCTATTTGCATCTTGAAACCACCTTCTCAATCATTTTGAAAAGCAAGTTACCTTTTTAATTGAACTTAGAGTGAAAAAATAACATAGTCCCATTTTTGAACACCCTTGACTCTTTTTGTATTGGTTATGATGTTTGCTTCTGTTCTGCATTTGCAAAGCACCTGTGTCACACTCTAGACTCCGTACTGTGAACTCTCCCAGGCAGGGAGGGAATGTTTCTTCATCTGTGTGTACAACACCCAGTGTGATGTCGGAGCCCCTGGGTACTAGCCTAGTATAAATTATGAAGACAAAGCTGCTGCCACAGACAGTCATGAATTCAGGCTAGAATTTCTAGAGACACTGAATGGATTTTGATTCTGCTGACCCTGTAAATTCCTGCAGAGCTAAGATTTTGGAAGATGAAGCCCCATCTAGGGTAAACTCCCTGAAACACGGTGTAAAAGATGTGTGTGTGTGTGTGTAAAAGACAGAGAGATGAGGGCATGTGTGTGGATTTGAATAGGGATGTGCGTGTGGGAGAGAGATGAGAGCGTGTGTGTAAGAAGGGGTGAAAGCATGTGTGTGGATTTGAATGGATGTGTGTGAGAGGGGTGAGAACATGTATGTGGATTTGAATGGGTTAAGCCATGTCACTGGCTCTGCCTACCATTTGGTTGGCTCCACCTACCATTGGCTCCGCCTACTGTTGGGCTGGCCTGCCCACTTCTGGGCCCACCCTCTGCACAACAAATTTCCATAAATTTGTATAAAATAGCACATGTACATTTATTCAGCTTTTATGCCACTTCTTCCTGCCACAGGCAGCTCGGGGCAGTGGACAACAATAAAGCACATAAAACATATAAAAACAATTTTAAACAGTAATACATAAAAGCAGCAATAATACCCCATCTAACAACCCACCCCCCACCCTCTCCTGCCCACTCCCCAAAGGCCAGGTGGACAGCCAGGTCTTACATTGTCTACGAAAAGAGGGGATGTCTGCAGACAGACGGACCTCTGACGGGAGGGCATTCCACAGTCCTGGTGCAGCCACCGAAAACACCCTCCGCATGCTTGACATGGGTCCCTTTTGCGCCAGGCACAAACCTCTGGCTTCTTGGCTTTGAACAGAGCTCCACTCCTGCTTTTGCCTTGTCGACAGTCTATCTTGGTTCAAGCCAAGCCCCACTCTCAGGCTGCTTATAACTCAAGCCCAGTCCGGCATAAAAGCTCCTGGCTGGCTACACACAGTATTATCAGGTTCTTGCTGCAGAGCTCATAGCCAGCTCCTGCTTGCTCCAAGGTCCTCTTCCATCTTGGCTGTTCTCAGAGCCTCTGGGGACCTGTTGCAGCCTCTGTCACACCCTTTTTGGCAGCTGAGCCTAATTAGCCTGTTGGCTGGCTTGGCCACATACTCTGCTCAGGTACTTCTACCAAAGTCCTTCTGCGCCTGCAACACTCGTAGCATAGACTTCTTGCTGGCACTAGCGTAGCCTCTTGTAAGGGCCATAGCCCAAAAACCTGCCATGTTACCCTCCCTCCCACTGCCGACTTCTGTGCAGCCCTCGGAGCTTGTTCTGATTTTCCAAGTGGTCCCTGGGAGGGAAGAAGTTCTCTACCTCTGCTACACACTCTTAGGATGTGATTCTAAATGACCCTTGTGCCAGAGAAGCCCCAGTGAAGTCAGTGGGGCATCACCGCACGCGCATGTAGAATTTGTGTATTTGTGCATGTAGAATACAGTATTTGTGTATAATAAAAGTGGCCAGCCCAGTCTAAGCATCTATATATAAACAAAGCCACTCTACTAGTTTGATGGCCACTAATATGAGAACCCAGGTAGATAGATTAAATCCATGAATTATTTCTAATCACTCTGCATAAACTATTCTTTTGGCATGTGTCATTCTTCTTTTCTTATGTTCAAACTTTATCTCCTAACCCCCTCCTAAAAACAACTAAATATTTCAGAGGGAATAAAATAAAAATAAGCATAGTTGAATACAGTTGCCACTGTTAAATAGCTGTAATTATAGTTTGCAGTCATGTGAAAGATGTGCAGGATATTTAAGAATTATTCTGGAAAGATGAATAACGGCAAAATAATTAACCCTTCGCTTACCAGGTTCTATGTTATACATTTACATCTAGGGAAAGCTTGTAGATTTAATGTATTGTAACAGTGGAGTGCTTGTCGCAGTTTGTGACTGTTTTTATATTCATCACCCATGTATAATACTTTGATGTTGGACAGGTTCCGTGGAATGAGCTCAATCCAGTCTAGTCCTCAAGGTTGAGATTGTCTGAGTAGGTGAAATGTGCTGCATAGAATTTCCTGTGCTGTCCTTGTAAATAGAAAGCTGACATTGCATGCATAACAGCGCTTCTTTAAATTTCCTTCAGTTTGCCTGTACCTTCCTCTTAAAATCTTGGCCAAAAATAAAGAGAGAGTTCTAGCTATAGCCTTATTTGGGGGTGATGCTAGAGTAATTAATTTGGGGGAGTGAAGGACCAGCAAAGACTACTGTCAGGAAAGGAAGGATTTGACTACACCTTGCATTAAGCTATTCTTCTCCAGTGGTGTAGCATAAGGGGTAGCAGAAAATATACTTTCTTTTGGAGGAGAGGAGCTCTGCTATCCCTTGCTACCATTTGAGGTCATCCCTGGTCTTACTAGAGCCCACTATTCTGCTCTGTTCTCTAGCTTATTTTCTTCCAAACAGATTACTTGTCAAGCTTATCTCTTTCAGCATTATCGCTGTTTCGCTCTCACTGAATATCTGTGTTTCACTGTTTTGTATTAAATTCCCCAGGCATACTCTATCAGACATAAAGCATATGTTTAGCTGCAAGCATATGCTTAAGTCCGTTTGGCTTCAATAGGAATTAAGCACATGTTTAAATGTTAGTCTGAATAGGAATGCTATCACGGCTTTAGCTTACATCCCCTCCCTGCAAAGATATTGGTTATGGTTACCATCCTCTCCTTACTCCTAATGGTGAACAAGTAATTCTCACTCGTAGTTCTGTGTGACAATGTGTGGAACAGATTACCAGTGGTAATAAATAATAAAAATTACTTAATAATTGTTTATTAAAGTCATAACCAAAGGTCAAAACTTTAGTACCATTCCAAAGATAAAATCATACATAGACCATACATAAAGGAAATTACAAAAAGGACCACATTAACCAATATAAAAATAATATCAATCCATTATAAACATCTTAAATCAAATTTTATCAAATAAAAATAAAATAATAATAAAAATAATAAAATAAGAATAAAAATAAAAATGTTAATAAAGCTGGAAGATAGAATGAGACAGTGGGACAGTGGGGAATCTCAAGAGACTACCAGTGGCATTTTTTCCTTCCCTGAATTTGCATGTCTTTAGAATTATTTTGCAGTCCTTATGAATATTTTCAACCCTCTCAGTTTAGTATCATCTATAATTTTTATTTGTGATGTTTACTCTCTCCTAGGCTATTAATGAAAGAGATAATTATTTTAACTGGAAGCAATAAACCAGACCCCACGGATGGGATTTAACTTTTTGGGTTTCTTATCTGAGGGAAATCAAGGCACTGAGTTACTCAGGAGTGATATAAGCCATCCAAAATGTCTGTTGTCATTATCTATAGCCAGTTTTCAGCCCATCACAAGGATTCTAATGCAACCCAGTTTGAATTAAAATTCCAAGTAGGAGTTCAGAGGGTGCAATGTTTGATATAGTGAATTCCTTTCAACCGTGAATTTTGCAAATCAGTCCAAAAAAAGCATCATGGGATATTCCATACAACATAGTAGACTCACCACATACGTGGCAGGAGAGCAAATGATAATAAATATTAGAGGCATGAGCTGCCTTGAGGCAACTTGACTCATGTGTTATTGTCATGCTCCAAAATACATTTTTCTTATGCCAAAACATCAGATAAAATCAATCTGGATTTGGAGATGTGGTTAAGCTCAGAAACCAGAGATTAGCTCTCCTGCATTAGTCACTTAATAACTGTTTTACTTTACGGTGCACAAAAAAGTGATCATTGCTCAGACTGTGAAGGAATCCTATTGCTAGAATTCACAGCGAACATGCACTGAGTGACGTACTCCAAGTCGCTTCCTCTGAAACATTTGTTTGTGTAACACAAAAGGACCTGCCAGGTGGGTACAGCTTGCCTCAGGAATATTTCCTACATTATATCAAAGATCCAAATAATGAACTCATACAATGTTATTTATTATATTCTATTGGTTTATGGCAGCTCCCACAATCTGCTTGGCAGTTTAAGAAGGATAATCCCTGCTCCAAGAAGCTCACAGCTTAAAGACAGATAAAAACAAGGAGAGAGAGGTTAGATACATACACGAACACTGCACTTTCAAATCTGGCCCTGATTCAGGAAGTCTTGTCCTTTCAGGAAGAGCTTAAGTGCTTTTTTTGAATGGAAACCTCTAAGTCTCATGGTGTCGAAGATAAATATTTGAAGTTACCTTGGTAAAGGTCAGGGGTGGTGACCGCTTCAGTGTGGTGTTTATTCCTCTGCTTTTGATGTAAATGTCTGGCAAATCTTGATGGTACAGTGAGATGTTACCTCTTGTTTGAGGATGCACATTTGTTGCCATTTACTCTACCAAGAGGCCAGATCTTCTCCAAGAAGAGCTCCCACTGAAGCCAGCGGGACTTTGGCTTGCAGAAGGACCAAAGGACTGAGCTTGTGGAAATGAAAATGACTATTTCATTTACTTGAAGTTGGATCATCAGGGCCCAGGCTTTGATCCTATATGTGGCTCTGCCAGCACAAGTGTGTTTAAGATTGCAGCCTTAGTCTTTAATGTGAGTTTGTAAGCCAGTAGAATAATTTGTCAGGAAAAAAAATAATACAGTGACAGTCAGCAAGATCTTTTCCCCAAGGGATAATTTTTATAACAAGAAAGCAAAGCAATTCAGCAGAGGGAGAGAAAAAAGCAGAAAAGTGCCCCCAGCTTGCGGTTGAACACTGAACATAATATCCAGCCTTTCCAAAGACATCTGATGGCATCTGTTTTACAAGCAGCCAAACCTGTAACCCTTTGCAGAGCACTTTTACAAGGGGAGGGGTAAACTAAGCTGAGCTTAACCTGTTGTTGCCCATATGCCATTCAATGCCACTACCACACTGTCACAATGATGAAAATCAGAACTCCTAGACATTCATTTCCTGAAACACTAGAATCGTCTCCACTTCCTCTGTATTTTTAAAAGATAAGATGGCAGCAGAAGGTGGGGTGAGAAGAGTGGACGCAACCTCCTACCACCTTCCACACCTTTGTGGCCTTTGTATCTTTGCTGCCTTCATACATAACTGTGGGTATTTTCAGACGTTACGAGATGACAGTCAACCACGGACACAGGGGCGTAGCTAGGTTGGAATGGGCCCAGGGACAAGAAATGGACTGTGCCCCCCCCCCATCCCAGCCACCAGCGGCTTTCTTCTCTTCCCCCCCAGCCACCAGCGGCATTCTTCTCTTCCCCCCCCCAGCGGCGTTCTTCTCTTCCCCCCCCC
>QEPC01005447.1:3735799-3747586 GCA_003113815.1 Sphenodon punctatus
AGTCCCAGCGGTCGGTGCTCCCGAGTCGCGGGCCTCCCCCCAAGTCGGTGTTACAACTAGAACTTCCTGTCTGCAGCTGCCCCCCATGCCCGCCCCCCGCCAGCCCAGCCGGGCCCCCAAAGTTCAAAACACGGCACCCCCCCGCCCTTTCTTACCCCCGCTGGGCCCGCTGCTGCCTCCACTCCACACAGTCACACTCTGGGGGAGCCTGGGTCTGCCCACCGCCACCGTGCTGCTGCAAAGAGCATGTGCCTCGAGTCGCCCTAGTCGCCCAGCAGCAGCAGCTCCAGCTCACACTAGCTCAGCCTCTGCTCGAGTGACGAGTCGCCCGCCGGCTGCCTGCCTGCCTCGTGTGTTCTGCCGCTCTCGCTGGACGCCGGCGCATGCGCAATGGACCTGGTTTCCAGCGCAGCGCACGGCGAGTCACGTCACGTGTCAGGGAGGTGGGGCTAAGGCCAAAGCGGCAGCGAAGAAGGCAGGAGGGATATAATCAGATTCGTGATGGGGGGGCCCGGCGGGGCCGGCGGGGGGGCCCGGCGGGGCGGCCACCTACCTCTCAGCCAGGCCACTGCCCGCTGGGGTCCAACCACAAAAAAATAAAATAATTTAAAACGGCTTAGCTATCAGGAGGGATGGACTGACTGTGTGGGCCCCCAACCATGGTGGGCCCCGGGACACATGTCCCGTCTGTCCCTATGATAGCTACGCCCCTGCACGGACAATCCCTTGTGGTGGCAGATGGTCCTGTAACGTCTGCTTGCTTGCCACCAGATGTTCACCACGGTGAACCACTGACGGTGAGCAAAATAACCATGCTTTCGAGGATGGTATGGGCACCATCTCCGAAAGCGTGGTTAATTGAACCAGGGGCCGGAATCAGTGGATGGTAACGTCTGTTACCGCCACCGATTCCGGGCCGTGGCCCAGACCCTGGAATGGAATTGGGCGCAGCAGCCAGATTGGCCACTGCGCCCGCCCGTCTCCAGGAGGGCGGACTGCTGAGGAAGCGTGGGGGGGCAGGGCTGTGTGGGTGCACGTTGCGCGGCGCAGCCTAGCCCCCTCCCCAGATTCCCCACCGGAATCAACCGGCTCGTCTGTTGATGGGCCGTTCTGATTCCAGCCGGGAATCAGAAAGGTGATTCCGGGTATTTTCAGATGTTACGAGATCACGCTCAACCACGGTGAATCCCCACATGGTGATCGTGATCCCGTAATGTCTGTTGGGGGGAACAAAAGTTCCCCCCCAGATGTTCACCCCCGTGAATCACGGGTGGAATCATATTCAACACGCAAACGGAGGTCCTGGCCGGACCATCTCCGTTTGCGTGTTGAATGTGATCCCCCCCGTGATCAAGGGGACCGTAACGTCTGTCCCCCTACCATGGCCCGGAATCAGTGGCAGGATTACGGGCCGTGGTCAATGCGGTCAGGCACTGTGGCTGCATTGGCCGCAGCGCCCACCCATCTCCCAAGAGGCGGGCGTTGTAGGGAGCATGGGTGGGGGGGGGCGTGCGGCTGCACGTTGTGCTGCACGGCCCCGCCCCCCCTCGGATTCCCCGCCTGGAGCGGCCAACACGTCTGTTGGTTGTTATGTGTTGGCCCCGGCGGGGAATCAGTTGGGTGTTTCCATGGCGGGGCGAATTGAGCCCCGTCACGTCTGACAATGCTCTCTGTGACGGGGCCAATAGGCGCCCCGTCACGTCTAAAATCACCCTGTGGCTAATGTTCATGCTAGGCATCTCCAGGGTGGGCTAGGGCAGAGCATGGCTAAACTGGAAAGGACCCTGATGCAGATGATGGAATTGTCCCCCTCATTTTGCCCCCGCCCTCACATGAGATACAAATGAATTCCGCATACATTGCAGGCCCTGGTTGCACCTGCTGCACCAATTGTAGCTACGCCCCTGGGCTATGGATGGGGCCATAGCGTTCCATTCCCTCTGCTCCAACTTAGAGAAGGCTGGACACATATGCTGACCCATGCAAAGGGTGGTACAGTGGCTGCATGCATGAAAACCCCAGTGAGGCATGTGCTTGAGTCAGCCACAATGCCTTTGCATGGGCAGTGTGGGTCTGTTCCAGCCCCAGCACGAGACTGTGCCAGGCACAAGAAAGCCCTGTAGACTGTTAGCACATTTGCTTTCCTCCAATCTTCTCACACCTTCCCAGTTCTCCATGACTTGTCAAATATAATTAGCAGTTGTTGAATGAATTGATCAGCTAATTTCCTTCTCACTCTTGGATGCATTTAATCCATTAGCCGATGATTTGTAGAGATTCAAATATTTCCTTGCCTGCATTTTATCAATAATTGCATTTACTAAGTCACAATCACTTCCTGATTGTCCAAATCACTTTGTTCTTTATTTTCCTTGGTAAAGACTTTGTGGTTTTTGTACAAGCAGTTCGACATCTCAGTTGTCTAAAAATCATTGTGAATGTCACCTCTTCATTTATTGAGGGGCACGTCTACTATCTAGTGCTTTTTCCTTCTTGATAAAAGCTCTCTGCAGCATTAACTCTGCTCTTCCTTGCAAGCCTTCTTGACTCTGAACCTTTTTTGGCTCCCTCCCCATTTTCTACATATGGTTTCTTGTGTAGAACAGAACAGTGAACTGTGCCAACTTGGCTGCATTCACTATAGGCTTTTTGCCAAGATCCACTGTCACTACCACTGACTCACTTCCTCTGGTAATAGCAAAATAGGCACTGGATTGTTTAACTTTTTTCAAAGCTAGATTTAGACCATTAGTCCTCAGGTTTTTGTGGCCAACGGAGAACAGACAACAGTCAACCCTCAAAATTTCTTGTGCATCACCCTGCACCTGCTGAAGATGGCTACAGCCCAGCCTGTACTCACTGTAGTCTGGCCATGGTTACATAAGGCAGAAGTCTTCCATTCTGCCAACACCATGGCCATCTTGAAGGGCCAAATGAAGGGGGCACTAGAGGGTGACTGTATTGTGAATGGACTGGCTGTTGAGATGGTCATTCATTGGCCCGCCCTTCTTCTTGGAGATGAATGTAGCAGCAGCACCAATGGCGACTGAAATACACCTTGTTGACGCCGCAGCCATTGAACAGCTTCAGACCACTTCCCCATGGCTGTAGCCAACCGTTTGGGAACCACTAATTTATGAGTGTATATGTGTTTATAGTGTATATGTAGTGTATAGTGTAATTTAGAGTGTATACATATTTGAAAGATCAGCAGCCAACTGGAGTCCTTTCTTCACTTTCTTGGGTTTTTGTAGTCTTCTCTTATGATTAAAACTCTAAGCAAATTTTTTTCTCAACCCTTCTCAGGCTTTATCACACAATAAGCTATCACCCTGTTCCTAAACCTAGTTCGGTCCCTGGGTATTAGCAAAACTGGGAACACCAAGTGTGCATACACTCCTGGCTGCTGACACAGTTGGCAATATTATGAAGATACTATCTGCTTTGACCAGACTTACACAACTAAAAGCAAACAGAATGCTAGGAGTTATTTGGAAAGGGATAGAAATAAAACTGAGGATGTCATAATGCCTCTATAGAAACCAATGCTGCAACCACACCTGGAACATTGTGTGCAGTTCTGGTTGCCCCTTCTCAAAAAAGACATAGCTGAACTAGAAAAGGTACAGAGAAGGGCAATGAGAATGATAAAGGGTATGGAACGGCTTCTGTACAAAGGGAGGCTTGACAAGCTTGGTCTCTTCAACTTAGAGAAGACTGAGAGTGGACATGATAGAAGTTTATAAAATCTTGAGTGGTGTGGAACGAGTAGATAGGGAATGGTTAACCCTCTCAAATAGTACTAGAACTAGGGGACACGCCATGAAACTAGCTGCTCACAGATTTAAAACAAATAAAAGGAAGTAACTTTTCACTCAATGCATAATTAGCCTATGGAATTTGTTGCCAGAGGATGCTGTCAGGGCCAGTAGTATAGCTGGGTTTAAAAAAGGCCTGGATAAGTTCTTGGACAGTAGGACCATTAATGGCTATTAACCAAGTAGCTTACAAGATGAACATCTTACTGTCAGGAGCTGGGAGTGAACAACAGGGAATGGATTGCCCATTGGGACTGTTGGTTCTTCTCCCATGCAATCGAGATTGGCCACTGCCGGAGAACAGGATGCTGGGCTTGATGGACCATTGGTCTGACTCAGTATGGCACTGCTTATGTTCTTAACTCTTCCAGCAGTCTGCTCTTGTGCCCTCCTCACGCACCCCTCCACACCCTATGCTAGCTGTACTTGATACAAATTTGAATTATCTAGAAATGATTGAGTTCTCATATGAGATTTAGTTACTATTGTGCAAAATGATGCAATACACATAATAAAAAGCAGTGCTTGCCCCAAAGACCTTCCAGTTTAAATAGGCATGGTAAAGCAGAAAGTGGAAGGAGCAACAGAGAGACACAGGGTGTCTTCACACAGACAGCTGGGCAGGCCATCCATTTAAATGCAGGCCGCCAGATGTGCAGGTGGAGCAGAGGCAGCCTCACTGGTGGTGCTCCGTAACATCCAGAAGCACCGCCACCAGAGCGGGCAGCCCAACCCTGGTGCTGGAGACAGGGCTGCTGTCCGTCTGGTCAGTGGAGAGCTGCTGCAGCCGTGGTCTCAGCTGTGGGTTGCCCCAGCAATGTCATAGAGTTGCAGGAAATCTCACCTGGAACTCTACGGGGTGGGGAAGGGGTGCTGTGCAGGCAGACTGTGGGCCACGGCAGCCACCGGGTCCATTTAAAATAGACCCAGGCAGGGCTGCAAGCAGGTAGAAGTGGGGGGTGCACTCCCGGACTTGCTCTGGGGGTGAGCACCCCCATGTCTGTGTAAAAACACACACAGAAGTAAGATGACTTGTTAAAGGTCACCCAGAAAGTAGAGGGCAGAGCTGAGAACAGCCTATTCCTGATTCCTAATCCAGTGCCCTACCCACTAGAGTATGATGCTTTTCTGCTCAGCTATTACCTCATTCCTTAACCTCAAGAAAGTCACTTTTCCTTAAGGGGACTTAATATCAGTAAAATGGGGTTAATGATACTAAGCCATTTGTTTTTACATAGATTATTTCATAGAAGGTGCTACACCCCTAGGGCTGCTTCGAAACAGCCATTCGGATTTCACAAAAAAAGTTCAGCGAAATCAGAATGGCTCTTGAAATTCCAATCAGAATTCTGATTGGACAGTTTTTGCATGCACAGAATCTCAACCACCATTTTGCACATGCACAAATGGCCAGTTTAGGTTTTTTTCCACAGTTGGATTGAAATTCCAACCGAATGTCTGTTTCAGTCCAATTGCCAATCAGACCAAACAAAACTTCCTTTCTGGGGGAAGATGGAATCTGGTTGAAAATTCTGATTCATCTCTACTACACCTAAATATTTGTACTAAGAATACTCCCTGCACTTGCCCAAACCTTCTTCAGCCTTTTATTTTTGAGTTAACTCTTTCATTCCTTTTCCTACAATGCCGGTTTCCCACCCAATTTCTGTCCTGTACAGGCCCTTCTCAAGTAAGGATGCTGTAGCAGGGCAGAGTCCAAGGGATGCATCTTTGCAGAATCCAGCCTCCCAAGTACCCAGACTATGCAGGACCTTAACCTCCAAGGTGTCTTTATTTACACAGTGTTCTCAATCCTTCACCATCATTATAACACAGTCCCAAGTACAGGAGTGCCTCTTCCTCAGGCCCCTCCTGGCTAGGCACAAGGATGCCTGAATTCCACCTGGCCAGGTATCAAGCCCCCATAGTCTCTTCCAGAGTACCCTGCAGGTTGCACATCTCCTAGTCAGGCACAGTCCTCTCCTAGAACCAGGATCTCTCTTTTCACTATGGCCAGGCAAATCCCGCCTTAAAACAGTTTGCTGTGAGGCATCGACATCCCTGGTCCTTGCTTTCCCAGGGGACATCCCTCTGCAGAGCTCCAGGCTCAGCCTTTTCTACCTTAGGGCAGTCCTAACCACACCCAGGCTAGCTGGCCCACTCAGGCACTTAGCCTGTGGAGGCTTGGCCAGGTTTAAGGGATTCCAACCTTGTCACCTTTAACCTCAGCACCTGCATCCCCTTTAGCACCTGCTTGAGGCACGCGCCTCTAGTATCTGCAGGTGCACCTGTGTCTTTGAGGCAGCGCTAACTGCCTTAAACTGCTCAAATAGCTTGTTCCTGTAGCAGTGTTCAAGAAGCAACGCCCCCATTTGAACAGAATTTCCTCTCCATGCTTCTGCTTGCGGGATGTTTTACACTATTCAAAACCTATTGTAAAACAGCTTAACTTTATATGGGCACAAGATGTATATTCAGAGATGTGTATTTGTCTCCTTCACCAATATATAATTTTACAGTTGTTTTTAAATGTCTGGCACATCTCTCTCTCTCTCTCTCTTTATCCCCTTTCCCTCCTTCTATCCGACTCCTCTCTGTTCCATGCCCCCTCATATATAGCTGCCCTACATTTGCTCAGTGTATGTATTTAAGAAGTGCCATACTGGGTCAGACCAATGGTCCATCTAGCCCAGCATCCTGTCTCGGACAGTGGCCAATCACGGTGGTTTGGGGGAAGCACCCAACAGGTCACAATGGGGGATCCATTCCCTGTTCTTTTCCCTCAGCACCCGTCATGTTCCCCCATCCTGTCTGGCATATTTCTACTGGCTATGCTACATGCTTGACAAAGGGGCCTGTGTGGCCCAAAAGCTTGCCTATTTCTACCAACAACAGTTGGTCCACTAAAAGATATCATTCAAACCAGTTTGTCTCTGTGTCACTTGGGACTAACACAGCAACCACAAACTGTACCAGACAAGTATCATAGACTATGTGATTCTGTAGATTTTCAACAAACCACAATAATCCAGTCTTCACTATGACATCCTGGCATTCAGGGGGTTAAATAGCTTCTCAAACAACTTTTTCCTATAAGGGAAAGTTAGCAGTAGGTACTGCAGAGAATAGATGGCATTCTCTGAGCGCAATGATTCCCAGTGGAGAATGCGAAGTTGGAAGACTCCAGAATGAGGCAAAGAGTCTGGGACCTCCTGTATCTGCTCCTGTTTCTCTTTCTTAAGCGGCCTGTCATAATCACAGTGCCCCCATGAGATCAAAATGAGGAACCTCAAGACTCATTTTTCCAAGACAGCATACATCTTAAAGGAAAACTGCAGTAATTAAACAGTGTAGTTTTGCTAACTAAATAATGGCTTAATTCATAAGAGTGTTCGGTATATTTTGTGTACAGGGATTTCTGTGGTGCTCATGATGAGAGTATCTTTAGCAGTATTATTAAAGATGGATTTTCAAAATTATTTTTGAATATGTCTATGGCCTGCATCAGCTTGCACCATGCAAACATTAATTAATTCAGCTTTACAGTACCCTAATGAGGTATGAAAGCATTATCCCCATTTTACAGATGGGGAAACTGAGGCGCAGAGATAACAGTGCAATCCTCCAAGCAGATAGTTCTGGCACTAGCACATAACATGGGTGCAAATCTTATTCACTTCAATGACCCTTAACAATTTGCCCAAGGTTGCATAGAACATTTCCTACACCTCTGTCCAGTCGCTGAACCACAAAGCCATCCAATCTTCCTACTTTATCTGCCATTGTTTAGACTCAAAATGAATGGTACTGGTATCTCTCTGCAAAGACTGCCATTTAGACTAGACACTCCAAAGCAACAGACATTCAGCTCAGAACCTACGCGATTCAGAAAAGCTTGAGACTTTTAGACATCTTGAAAGATAATTACATTTTAAAGAAATAATCTTATGGTGAATTCAGCTTGCATATCCTGTCTTCCTTGTGCTTCTAAATGTTGAGCTGCATTCCTTGTGTCATAAGATGACAAAAATGATAGATTTGTCTATATCTGTTTATATCTGTAGAATTTTTGCTACAGATATAAAAGGCTAGAGCACTTGTTTATGATTTGTCCATGTTGTCATTAAAATAGATGTTCTTCTGAAAAAAATTTCAAAGAGAAATTTAAATGTGAACCCTAACCTTTGCTTTAAGAGTTGATGTAGAAGGAGAGAAATTAAGAAATATAACCCCATCACATAGCACCACCTAATTTTTCTGAGACACTCAATACACTTCAAGCCAGCTGGGGGCCATATTTATCAGGAGCCCAAATTATTCTACAATCAATGAAGCAGATTAGTCAGTCCAATTTTAATATAATTGGGCAGTTTGAGGAAACAGCTTTCCATGCTAAAGTCTCGCCTCCCTTTATATTCTGTACAATTAATGACTGCTCTGGAGTCTGGACTTCTTGCCCTGGCAAAAAGTCTTACAAACTGCTGGTAAAATGAAAGCTAGAGGCAGGTGTGAAGCATTCAGATATTCCAGTGATGCGAGCTACATAGGATACGAAGAGGGATGGGCACTGAGGGTGATGCTCATACACTCATGATCCATTAAAGCAGAATTGAAAATGAGGGCTTTTAAAGAGGGATGAAGTCCTACCTAAACTATGTTGTAATTCCTGCTGCAGTATAATAGAAGACTCAAAACCTTTCCCTCTGTGAAGGTTTTGCCTCCAGGGGGCATCATTTTTGCTCTATCTAGTAGTATCAGCTGACCCAACAGCAGGAGAGGGCACTTGAAATTTGCCTCCTTCACTCTAAAGTCTGGCAGTTGGTTGAGATTATTTCCTCATCTCATGAAAGTGTAAGTGGACATGCCTCACCTTCCACAGGCCCTGTAACTAGGTAAATTGGGCTCATGAGACTGTTTCGTGGTTAATGTGCATTTCTTCACCTCAGGGTGGAAAAGACTACTAGAATTGTGAGGAACAGAGGTGAGAGGGAAGCCTCTTTGCATCATTGTAATGAATGGTCAGGAGCCTTTGCTATGCTAAGGATGGCTGCCTAAAGTCTGCCAGAAACTTAGTGGAGACTCTGAAAATCAGAAACTGGGACCTCTGTGTTTATTTTTTGTTTCTTTGTTTGTTTTTCATCAGTAAGTTGATCAGTTTGGTAGAACAAATATTGATCTAGGTTTTGCCCCTTCCTGCAGCTCCTAAGAATGACAGCAGTGCTCTCTAAAGGAAGTTGGTGCAACAACTTGATGAGAACTTACTCAGGCAGTACTTTGCTACCTTTCTGCCACTCACCTTTCTGATTTATTTTCTTGACCTTAAATTCTTCTTTGAGGCTCAGTCTACATTTGGTCTTCTCATTCTCATTATCTCTTCCTCACCCTGGCTACATCACAGGTTGTAGCTATTAGTTATTATGATCACCAGGGCTTGAAAGTTTGCATCTGTCATAAACATAATATACGCTGCTATTACTGAAACTTTTCAGAATCCATCGAGTCTCCCTTCCCCATTCCTCTGATGGTGAGCTTCCCTGAGGTCCTCACTTCAACCTATGGGAATGCTTGGTGATTGATTATCAGTTTGAATAAGAATCCTGATTCCCAGTATCAATTAGCAGAGAATTAGTTCTGGCAGTGCCCCTCTGTGAGTAGAAGTTTTGATGGCCTGAGGACTAATAGAATGCTATATTTCTTCTAGTGGGATGTGGTTTCTTCGTGGTTCCTTAGGCCACTTTGAAAATTAGTACAAGATCCACAGGTTGGATAGGAGTTGGAGGCAAGGGTATTTGAGTGTCCTCAGCATGGAGGAAGGAAAGAGAGGGTCCAGATCATGGACCTATGCCATGAATCCCAACCTCTGTCCTTGAGTGCATGACTCATCTCCAGTCCCTTCCTCTGAGCTCACTCACTGAGTGTTTGAGGGTTGTGGCTGGAGGAGGGGCCAAATAAAAAATAAATCCACAAGCCAGATTTGGCCCACAGGCTGGAGGTTTCCCATTACTGTTCAATAACCACAGTCCCTAGTACTTACCCATCCACCAGACCTACATGCTTTCTCATACTTGACTTTAAATTTGGCTTAATTTTCAGTTAATTTATCAGCATGGCAAGGTACAGAGGCTGCTTTCCCATGAGACACAATGTGCAGCCTTTGGCACCATGGGAGCATGCACAAGTAAAATGATGGGGAGCTCCCGTCTTGTGGGAAAGGCAGAAGTGTGGGTCTTTCACCGGCAAGCATGTGCATTGGCGACGTGCATGTTTGATGGCGAAAGACCCGCACTTCTGCCTTTCCGACAAGATGGGAACTGCACGTCATTTGACTTGCGCAGGCTCCCACCGTGCTAATGGATGCACATTCCATCTCGTGGGAAAGCAGCCAGAGATGTTGTTAAAATTAACAAGTTAATATATCAAGTGCTATACATCTCTCTCTCTCTTAGACTCTTCCCTCACCTCACCTCTTTCCCTCCCCTTCCTCTTCCCGCCTTTCTTTCACTCTCTTTCCCTAATAGTCTCCCCAAGTGATAGTTAGCTATCTCAAATTCAAGACAAGCTGTCTCTTCTGACAAACAGAGCCGTCAGTCACGCATCTCACTGAAGAGGGAAAAGCAATTGGTCTCTACAGCACACGTCTGATATTTCCTTTCCTTCTCAGAGGGTGGAGACGAGTGGAGGAGGTTTCAGTCCCCAAACCTTCTTAAAGAGGCAGTATTTCCTTTAAGATTGAATTGTGATCAGAGAAGAACAATATGAAAAGCAACAAAACCTTGCATCCCAAGGCATAGCCTGGGATTCTTCTATGACCCCTCCTTTCTCTCCTTTATGCCTCAGATATATTTTATTATTATTATTTATTTTATGCATTTGTTAGTTGCCCCCCATGCTTACGGCATTCCGGGGCGACGTACAATTTAATAAAAACATTCATAAAAACATTTAAAAACAACACAACAATTTAAAACTAAAACAGGGTTGGGAAAAATCAATAAAAATAAAAATAAAAGGTAGGGAAGAGCTAAAACCCTAACTCACTCTCTCCCCTCCTCCCCAGGCGAACAGCCAGGTTTTACAAGCCCACCGGAATGTCAAAAGGCTTGGGGCCAGGCGAGCTTCCTCCGGGAGGGAATTCCAAAGACATGGCCCAGCCACTGAGAATGCCCTCTCCATTGTGGCCCCCCGCTTAACACGGGGGACCTCCAAGAAGGCACCCCCAGCAGACCAAAGGAGCCACTCTGGGGCGTGGAGGGTGAGGCGGTCCCTGAGGTACGAGGGGCCCAGACCGTGAAGGGCCTTATAGAGCAATACCAATACCCTGAACCTGGCTCGGCACATTGTTGGCAGCCAGTGCAGAGTCCGGAGCACAGGTGTTATATGCTCCCCACGACCTGTCCACATCAGTAGGTGGGCCGCCGCATTCTGCACTAGCTGCAGCCTCCGGACCAGTAACAAGGACAGCCCCACGTAGAGTGCATTACAGTAGTCCAGCCTCGAGGTGATGAAGGCATGGATGAGGGAGGCCAGGTCCAGGCCGGAGACGTATGGACGCAGCCTCCGTACTAGATACAACTGGCGGAAGGTGGCCTTCACCACCACCTCCACCTGTTGATCCAGGCGGAGATCTGAGTCTAACCACCCCCAGACTCTGAACCTGCTGAGCTATCGGAGGGCAACCCCCCCCCAAATCGGGGGCTGACACCTCCCTCGCCCTCCCCACCACCATCACCTCCGTCTTATTGGGGTTGGGTTTCAGTCTGCTCTGCCACATCCACTCCGCCACGGCCTCCAGACGCTGGGATAGCAACGAGACAGCAGGGTCTGGGTCAGCTGAAAA
Source organism: Sphenodon punctatus (assembly GCA_003113815.1). Lineage (NCBI taxonomy): Eukaryota > Metazoa > Chordata > Lepidosauria > Sphenodontia > Sphenodontidae > Sphenodon > Sphenodon punctatus. The sequence continues at coordinate 3,747,455 of QEPC01005447.1, forward strand.
AGAGAGGTACAGCTGGGTATCATCAGCATATTGGTGACATCGCACCCCAAACCCTCTCACGACCTCCCCGAAGGGCTGCATATATACGTTAAATAATAAAGGAGACAGGATGGAATCCTGCGGAATGCCGCA
>QEPC01005447.1:3749476-3769650 GCA_003113815.1 Sphenodon punctatus
CCCCCCAACCCCCCAGGGATCACCCCTACTAAAGTTGAGTGCTTTGCTTACCTTTGCGGAGCTCCGGGTGCGGCGGCGGTGGCGGCGGGCGGTCCGGCGGCCTCAGCGCCGGCTGTGGCTGCCGGCGTCAGAGACGCTCTAGGCCTTCCGGGGAAACCCGGAAGTTCCCCAGAAGGCCTAGAGAAGTTCCCCGGAGGGCTCTTTTTTTTAACAAAAATCCAGGCTGGGCAGGGTGGGTGGGGGGTCTCCCCCCTTCCACCCGCGCAGCCTGGAGTCGGGGAGTTTTTTGGGTTTTTTTTACTTTTTGGTGGGGCTTTCATTGCTTACATTGCAGCCATTCATTTAAATGGCTGCAATGTAAAACAATCCGGTACCCGGAATCCGGACCGGATTACCGGGTTGAATCCGATAATGCCGGTACGCCGCATTATCGGATTCCGGATTTACCGGTTTTCCCACCCCTACTAATTTCCATTCAACACTCTACTGCCAAGGTTATCCACCTTGCCTGTCCCTTTGACCATGTCTTTCTAGCCTTTCCTCTCCACCCTACACTGGCTGCCTCTACATGAACACATTCAGCACAAGCTCCTGGTCTTGACCTTCAAGGCTCTTCATGGCCTTGCTCCCCCATATCTCTCTGCTCTTGTATCTCGCCACACTCCTGCCCAGGAGTTTTGCTCCTCCTCTGCCCCCACCCTCACCTGCTCACAACCCCTTTGCTCCTCTAAACATCTTCTTCCCGTCTCTCTTGCTGCACTCCATGCCTGGAACTCTCTCCCTAGATAAATTTGTTCTGCTTCCTCCCTCCCAGTTTTCAAATCTCTCCTGAAACCGACCTTTTTCATCAGGCTCTCCCTAGCTTCTGAAAACCTACCTGTTTTCCCTAGCTCATCATGAGTGAAATTGTGTCCTCTTCCTCCACCGCCTCAGAATTTCTTCCCTGTAACTAAGCTACTAAGTTAGTTCCCTGCAACCAAGTTAAGCACATGCACCTGCAGCTTCTCAACCTCATGATTGTATCCTTGTCCCGTCTAATATTCACCTCTCCTTTGTCTCTCCATGTCTCTCTTAGATTGTAAGCCCCTGGGGTAGGGACTTGTCTGTAACATTGATTATATGGTGCCAGGTACACTGCTGACACTATGTCAAGGGGTTTTACCACCATGAACAGGTAAGTGGAGCAGGTGGAGTCACTCATTGTACAAGAGGTTCAGGGAGCAGACTGCTACAGACAAAACCACTGAGTCTAATGTGTAGTATACTCTTAAATGAAGCAGAGAGGTGCCTTCATCTTGTCATAATCCCATTCCGTTCAATAATATATTACTGGTGTGGTAATTGAATTGCCCAAAATATATTAACAAAGGAGGGAGACCTTCTTTTTACCCAAAAGAAAATTTTCCTGCTCTGTATCTCTGCCGCTGTTTGCCAGCAAACCACGCAGGGGGGGCTTTGAGACTGTTGACACCCCGCACATATCCTGGCTGCGCATTCCCTCCCACCACCAGAATATGCACCGGGGAGGGGGGGAGGGAAGTCTGAAAGCGGCCTCCGTCAAACCTTCAGGGGGAGGGAGTTCCACAACATCAGGGCAGCAACCAAGAACGCCCTCCTGTGCCACTCGTCAAACATACAATAGTAACAGGGGGAACCCACAGATGGGCATCCCCGGCCACATTCAGAGGCCGCGATGGAGCATGGTAGGAAAGGTGGTCTTTCAGATACATGTTCTCCTGTATTGCTTGTACAGATAGTTTGTTCTGTGTTTTGTATCTCCCAGTTTCCACCTCTACTTTTCTGGTTGGAAGGTCTGATTCTCCGCTGCTTTACCTTGAATGCAAAGTGAGTGTAAAACACTGCTATTCTGGTTTGCAGCTGGTACGTTACCCCAGTGGGAGACTGGCCATCTGACCGTTCTGGCAAATGCCAGAGGGGGCGGTACGGTTGGAAGCTGTGTGTTTATGTTTGTTTTTCACATTTAAAAGTAAATGTTTGTTTTTTGTCAATATTGCATTTTTCTAATGACGGGGGCAAGGTTACTGGAAATGCCAGAACTGATTTTAGGTCCCAGTCCGCTATGGCTTACCTCCATATTATACTAGCAATGTAAATGCTATCTAGTGAAGAATCAGATGCATCAAATGTCTCGTTAAGTAAATGTCTGCATTAGCTCTGCACTTGTCCTTGCAGTGAGGTAGTTGGCTTGTTCTGGGCAGGGATCTTTAACATTCTAATATTTTGTTAACTTTGATTTGTTTACTCAGTGACCCACATGTTGGTGTTTTACGCTTTTGCCTAGTTTTCTGGTCATAATTTCTGCAGGGTAATTACACAGCCCCCATCGTTGTTGTAACCTAGTGGGCTGCAAATGTAATTTCACCACTCTGGTGAGGTAGTCAAATATTAGTAGCTTGATATTACAGATGGGGAACTCAGCTACAGAGAAATTAGGGAATTTGTCTAATGTCCTGCACGACTTTGTGAAAGAAGCAGGAATAGACCCTGATTTGTCCAAGTTCCAGTTTCAATGCTGCAATCGCATCCCTTCTTCATTTTGGGGTGTGGATGCTTGCCCATCAGACATGTGGAGTACAGAACTGTTGTTACAACACATAGGAGTAGAGTGGGGGTGGGGAACCTTTTCAAGGCCAGGGGCCGCATTGTCGATCCCTGAACGTGCCGGGGGCCGCACGTCAATATCAATTGAAATTAGGTAAGACTAATTAGCAAAATCAATACAAAAATCAATTATAGAGTACACACACAGACAGTACATGCACACAGTATTCAAAACACACCCACCTACAGAGAATATTCAAACACACACACAATCAAACACACACACACAGAATATTCACATGTCCCTCAGGCATTTCCTATATCTGCCATGCTAGGACTACATTTCCCAGCATGCCAGATTCAGGAAATGGCTGGACCTGGCGTGCATGGAGGGAAACGTGCAAGTAGTAATAGGCAGCGGCAGCAGCAGCATCACAAGCTGCAGGGCGGCGCAGGCAATAGGCGCTGCAAGGCAGGGTGAGTGGGGCTTTAAGGAAGATGCAGGTGGACGGAGGGGGCAGGGGTAGTTCCTCTCCCTCCTCCCCCTGCCAGGTTGCTGAGGGTGGGGGGCTCAGGCAAGCTTGAGTGAGTTTGTCCGGCCCGCAAAAGTCCCCCCGGGTGATAGAGGGGCGGGCGCAGGCTGCACAACAATGAAGCAGGGGTGATAGGGTGGCGGGCTGGAGGAAATTGCTCCGTGGGTCGGAAATAGTCTGTGGGCTGGAGGTTCTCCACCCCTAGAGTAGAGTATGCTTTCTTTTGCATCTCCTTTTTGATTATCCTCTGTGAATGAAGAATTTGCTGTTTTGCATGGTTACAGAGCTCTAGCTTTATGGTTTATGTAGAGGCTTTGTCCCAGTCAGTTCAGCAACCTGTGGAATCCAAGGAGTTATTGCCCTTTCACAGACATATAAAAGGCAGTGGGAGTTGTCCTTGTACATCTGAGGGATTGATTGGGCCCATGTACCTATAATAATATATATAATGTTCCAGCTAAGGGGCCCACCTTGCTCATGCTGACGTCTGTGGCAACACTATTATTAACTTCTGTGTTTGAAGTAAAACTGTCAAGAGCAAGGGGTAATCAGTTAGTGTAAGAAAAAGAGGCCATGTTACCGTGTGCTCGAGAATAATCTCATACTACTGAGGGAGATTCTCCTTTAATTCAAGCGGCATAGGCATCTGTCGTTGGAGCCAGAAGTCCTGGATACTATCCCAGCTGTCCACTATATGTCTGTACACATGTAGCACATCTCCTTCGCACAGTAAAGCTTCAAAGAAAGTGCTGGAGCAGATTCAAGACTCCAAGGTGCCAGTTCACAAGACTGAGACAAAACAGAAACTCCCTTTTTGCAGTGGAGCCAAATGGGCAGGACATCTATGGAACACTGCAGCAGGAAGCACATTTGCTACCTGTAATACTCACATTTTGGACACCCCCAGTGGGCACCTGATGGGGTACTCAGCCCCCCACCAGGAGCCCCAAAATGCTGGTATTACTGCAGTATCCTGGGATGCTCCCCGGGCTGAATCACCTCATCACTGGGATGCTGCTCTTCTGGTCCAGCTGCTGCTTGCTGCTTCTACCCAACCCATGCACTGCTCATCTGAGCTGCAGATTTCCCCGCTTGGCTTTTTCTGAGCAGGGGGGAGCAAGGAGACCTCTTCCCAACTGTGGAAGTCCCCCATTCCCAGAGGGACTCAGAATGTGGTTGCATGAAGGACCCATGTCCATCTCTGATATGGGTCCTCCTGGGAATGGAGGACCCATTAGGTGGGTGCTCACAGGTGGGAAGAGACCTCGATCCCCCCTCTCACTCAGAAAAAGCCAAGTGAGGAAGTACCCAGCTCAGTTGAGCAACACACGGGCTAGGAAGGAGCAGCGACCAGATCAGAGGAGTATTAGCCCGGTGGGGAGCTGCTGGGTCATGTTTGGGTACCAGTTGGTGCCTGAACACAACCAGAGTGAGTCAGGCACCCCAGATTGGACAGGATGCTAGACTTGACAGGTACCCAGTTGCAGCTCTAGTACAGACAGAAAAGTATAGGTCAGGCTGGCCCATGAAAAAGTGCTCCCCAGACAGCTGCTCACTTAGCCTGTGGCAGTGACTGTTTCATTAGGTTTTTCACACTGGATCAAACCTGTGCAGTAGAAAGTTTATGAGAAAAAGAAATTCATTGTCTTGAATTCTCCACTCCTCCAAATCTGGCAGCAAGTGGCTGATCTCATCATCTCCCATTTCCAGCAGCCGCCAACCTGGAAATCAGATATTTGAAGCTTTACAGCTAGCATTTCTGAGCCTCCTGCTGGTGTCCCCATTCTCAGGCCATTTTTAGATGATCGTGCCTGCGCTTATTTTGAAAAAATGCCGGGAGCCGGGATCAGACGATACACTTCTGGCAATCACGCGCCCGGAAGGGGGACGCGCATGCTTTTCCGGCTGCGATTTGACCGGGTTGAAAAATCGACCCGGTCAAACGCGGCCGGAAAAGCATGCGCATCCCCCTTCTGGGCGGTTGATTGTCGGGAGTGTATCATCTGATGCCGGCTCCCGGCATTTTTTCAAAATAAGCGTGGGCGCAGGCGCAGTCGTCTAAAAACGGCCTCAGTGAACAGGACCAGCCTATGTGTGATGAGTAATGGTAGACCTGAAACAAAAATCTCGGTGAGTGCTGCTTCCATCAGAAGCAGGCATTTGCCAAGTTTCATGTGATGTGGAAACTTACTGGCTTTCCCGCTGTTTTTGTCATTTTCCATTATTTTTTGCAAGTTGAACGGGACTGTTAACGGCTAGTCCGAAGCCCCATTTGTGCCCTGCACGCACCCCTGGGGACTATGGAGATGAAAACGTGCTGGCTAAACACTGGGGAAGTGCTGGAAATTGTCATAAAAGTGCTGTAAAACTGCCATAAAGTTGTCATAAAAATTCACGGAAAGTGATGAAAAAGTCCCAGAAGGTCCCGGAAAGAGACAAAAAATATGGAGGGAAAAAACAACAACGTGGAAGCACAGAATCACCAGAAAATGACAAAAGTATTGACAGACCCCTGCCAGCATTCCTGAAAGGTTGGTATTTCTCTTTGGAATGGGAACACTTGCTCTCATCACAGCCCTAATGACAAGGCTGAAAGATAAATGAGATGTCTCAGATCTTGCTTTTGAACCCGTTCCCCATATAACAAGTTGGGGGTTGTTTTGTGTAATCTTTGCTTGAAGGCAGATGCCATGTCCTTTCAAGTGAGCATTCACTAGCAGAGACAAATTAGTTTAAATGTTGGTCCATGAAATTATTCTGATTGCTGACCATGCAACCATAATAATCTCCCATGGACTTGGGATTCAGCCTCAACAAGATTGCATATTTCGATCAAGCTACTATCCCAACCAACGAAACTACTGCATGATGGTGCAGGTGGTTATATTTGTGTTTTTAACTCATGCACCTCTCAGCTCAGAATTCTGTTCATGCTGGGACTTTCTTTACAGCTTAATTCTCCTCCTATTATATTGTTGTAACCTGTGTTGACATGCAGTAGAGAATTGTTTTTTGTCGGACCGTGGAGAAAATGCCATATCTCATGGCTGCAGAATATGTTTCCATGGGTCTTTGACTGAGATGAATAGAACAGTTGACACATTTAGAGCTGCTGTTCTAGGCTGCCAGTAACTTCAGGGTGTGATCCTCTAATAGTTTTCATTGCCATCACTAGAACTTATCACTCTCATGAATCTCACTGAAGTGAATGGGACTCTCATTGGCATAAAGAACTACTCCTAGTGCTATTTAATCAAATTTTTATTCTGCCCTTCCCAAAGGCTCAGGGCAGTTCACAAACCATAAAACCAGTAAAATACAAAAACAACCCTCCCACAACTACCCACAAAACCCACCAAATACCACCTCCCCATTTTCCATGGTGAACATTCAACCCCCCCGATGCCCCTACTCCAAATGCACCCACCAAACCCCCCATCCCCTGTCCCTGCCTGCCAAATGCCTTTACAAACAAGACGGTCTTAGAAAATGGCTAAGAAACGTAGAAAAGAAGGGTGCCACATTTTTTAGACTGAGATCCCCTGCCATAATGGCTCAGTCAAGCACTAATTAGTCCATGGAAAATACAAGCAAACGCTGAACCCTTCATGGGTATTTATTTATTTATTTATTTATTTAAATAAATTGTACCCCACCCCTCCTGCCACGGCAGCTCAGCGCAGCTACGTTCATGAAACACAATAATAAACACAATAGTAATAAACACAAATATAAATACATCATAAAACAATTTCATCCACATGGAGGCTGTCAGAGTACCCCAAAGAGTACTCTATAAAAATACCCCAGAAGCCACCCTAACCCAATCCGCCTACCCTCCCATCTCCCTCACCAAAAGCCTGGTGGGACAGCCAGGTCTTGCATTGTCTCCAAAAGGAGGAGAGGTCATGGGGCCACCTGGGCCTCTGCCAGGAGGGAGTTCCACAGCCTTGGTTCAGTCATTGAGAACGCCCTCTCCATAATCTCCCACCCAGGGCACCCGGGGGACTTTGAGCAGGGTGCTTCTAGCCGACCGCAGGGATTGATCCAGGGCCTGGAATGAGGCGGTCCCGCAGGTAGGCAGGGCCTAGGCCATATAGGACTTTATAGGTAAGCACCAACACCTTGAATCGGACTGGGAGACTATAGGGTATCCCGGGGGGCAAATATGGAGAGGGCGTTCTCGGTGGCCACACCAAGGCTGTGGAACTCCCTCCTGGCAGAGGCCCGGGTGGCCCCGGACCTCTCCTCTTTTTGACATCAATGCGAGACCTGGCGGTTCTGCCAGGCCTCTGGCGAGGTAGATGGGTGAGGGTGGGTTTTTATTTTTATGGGAGGTGGTAACGATGGGGTATTTATTTCTTCTCTTTCCCTGGGGGGCGTGTTTCTCTCTCTTTTTCTCCTCCCCCCTTTTTAGATGTTTTATGTTTATGTTGATTGTGTATTTTTTATAAGTGTATTTTTATATATTGTAAGCTGCCCTGAGCTGCCTTTGGCAGGAAGGGTGGGATATCAAATGTTTTAGTGAAATAAAATAAAATAATTAGGCAGCCAGTGCAGAGAACGGAGCAACGATGTAATGTGCTTCCAGCAGTCTGTCCCTGTAAGGAGATGGGCCGCCGGATTCTGCACTAGCTGCAGTCTCCGAACTGTCACCATGGGTAGCCCCAAGTAGAGCGCATTACAATAGTCCAGTCTTGAGGTGATAAAAGCATGGATGATAGTGGCCAGATCAGAGTCTGAGACATACGGTCAAAGCTGCTGCACCAGATGTAACTGGCGGAATGTACTCTTCACCACAGACTCCACCTGGACATCCACTATCCCTGCCCCCTGTTTACCAACTTGTAGGGATGGGAGTTTGTATCAAAATCCAGATTCGGTTCTAAACCGAACTGAACTGATTTTTGTTCATTTTTATATTTGTATTGTTTGGCTCCGGATCTGAACAATGTGTGCTTAAATCCATCTGCCCCCAGTTCTGCCTCTCCCGGACCTCTGCCCACCTCTCCTGGACTCCTGCCCGCCTGGCCCATTGCCTGCCCTAACCCCCGAGGATAGGCTGCATCAGGTGATGGGCTGGGTGAGCAGGGGTCTGGGGGTTAGGCTGTTGCTTTACTTTTTCTATAGTGTAAGACTCCATACCAGTGTCTAGTGTGGCCTTTTCCGGCCATGCCTGGAAGAAAATACAATAAAAATGAATGTGCATATTCAAAATGGCTACTGTGACCATAGTGTGCATGCATGCCCATTTTCAAAATGGCGCTGGCAGCATCAGCACCATTTTGGAAAATGGCAGCCATTCTGCACATGTTCAGCCGGCATTTATTGTATTTTCTTCCTTGCCTGACCCCTCTGCCCCCCTAGCTTGTAAAGCTTCTTGGAGCGGTGCCAGCACCACTCCAAGGAGCTTTGATAGATACAAACCAAATTTTGGTTCGTATCCCCCCCTTTCGTTTCACCACTATGAATTGTCCAAATCTGGACAATTTGTATTGATCTAAATTCAAACTTCACACCGATACCACTTGGTAATTTGATGGTGCCCTAAGGGTTTGACCCTTGGGATCTGCATGGCAAACACTGTTTAATTATTCATTTGTCTGAATTCATCACCGAAATTACACATAGGATCCATTTGACTCTTTACGTTTTCTCTCATTGCATATGAGGCAAGAAAACTAATGTGTGCTCTATCAAAACTCAGGAATATGCATTTTTAACACTTCAGTTGTTCACCTGTGGGTGCCAACCCAAACCAAAACATTTACCAGTGGGGATGGATGGACTAAGGAGGCTGGTTTCAGTCCAGGAACAGCTTTTAGGATGGAGGGATGATTTTAGTTTTAAGATTTGTGCAGAGACAGTAGCAATTCTTTTCCCTAGCCTCTCAAAATGTAGCCATTCAAAAAAAAACCTTAAAAGGTTGGTTTTTGGTTTGAGACATAGGTCAGATCTCCTCTCACTTGCCCCCTCCCCTCTCCTTATATGGAAAGTAAATGAGCTCACTTCAAAGTATCTGTTTGAAGAATGCCTGATTGATTTCTGAATTAAATAGGAGGGAAATAATTAAATATTTCTGCAGATAGGCTCAATCCTCAGAGTTCAGCTATGGATAATCATACCCTTTAAAAGCGTCAAGGTTGTTAAAATCCCCCAAAACTGGTTTGGACCCCTGTGTCCTCTTAAGAAGTTTTGGCCACACATTTTCAGGCAGACCAAAAGCCCAATCACCTTGACATATCAATCCCGTGAGATAATAAGGCCATGTTTTGGACTAGTTTTGAGTGGCTTCTTGTCATCAGTGTGTTTTTTAAATGGGTCTCTCAGGCCTCAAAGGGGAACAAAATTGTCAATACAAATTCAAGCAAATCTTGGTCACTTCATTCATTATGTATTTTTAAACTACAAAGGGGTCAATTGTGCTGTGTTGGTTTCATCACCCTACCTGCTTTAGTTTGTTTAGAGGACACTTTTACTAGAAGGGTCTCTGTGCCAGTTAGACTCAAATTATAGTCAATGGGAACGTTGAAGTACTGCACACTCAAGGCATTGGGGTCTAACAAAACAAAACATGATGCTTTCACCAGAGACTGTTATTAATTCTCGGACAACCTTTTAGCATTTGTTTTGTTTTCATACATTTGATGTATTTTTTGTGTAGAGGATAATTTAACTTCAAAGACATTGAGGGTCACTTTATTTTAGGGTAGGGGGAGTTAGGGAAGTAACGTGGACCCAGAAACCCCGCACGCCACACCCACCTGTCGGCACTCATTCCTGCACCCGTGGGCTCCACTCAATTGGCAGGGAAAAACAACCCCTCAGGATCTTGGGTGGCCTGGTATTTCCCAAATGGGAAGAGGTCAGATCATCATAGGGGGAAAGGAACAGCAAGGCCCAGAGTGGAGCCCGTCCACTTGTGCAGACTCCCACACTCCATGTGTTGCCACACGCACCCACACTACCACACGTTACTACACCACCACGGGGAGAAACAAGGTGCGGGGGAGTGATAAGGGAAGAGGGGAGTTCAGACCCAGGGAAGGGGAAGGACCCCAAGCACACTCGCATGCCGGGACACGGGGAAGGAAGGATCCAGACCCCACAGAAGGGAACAAGGGACACACACCCTACACACCAACTCACTCTCACCTTCTACTCACCCAGACACTCACACTCGCACACGCACACTACAATATCACCACTTATCATCCTGATAAGCTCCTATCCACACAAGGGGCCAGTCTCACAGCGCTGCTGATCACCGCCAACGCTGTGTTCCCTGGCCTCTCAAGTATTGTTGGCCTCACCCCTATGTGTGCGCAGCCATGTGGAGCGGCGTAACGTGCTGGAGGGCCCCACCCCTCCGTACTCTGGCGGTTCCTGTCGGGGGCCCTCCCCTGTCTCCACAGCCGTGCACGGGGCTGGCGCCTCTGCCGCCATCTCTGTCCCTGTTCCTGTAGGTGGGGTTCTATCCCCTGGTGTGTCCCTGGCAGCCCTCAGTGCCATTCGGCTGTGGCTCCGTCCCCCATGGGGCCGGCCGTGCTGGCGGCAGTACTGGCTCCTGACACACTTAGACCTCACAGTTTCCAGCATTTTAGCTTGATACAGCAGATAGGCTGTATCCTGCGGTCTGCCGGGGGTGCCCGCTTGGAGGTCCCCCGTGTGAAGCGGGGGGCCACGATGGAGCGGGCATTCTCGGTGGTAGGGCCGCGGCTGTGGAACTCCCTTCCGGAGGAAGCTCGCCTGGCCCCAAGCCTTTTGATATTTCGGCGGAACTGTAAGACCTGGCTGTTTGCCCAGGCCTTTGGGAGGGAGGGGGGGGGTGATTTTTAATCCCCCACCTTATATATTTATTTATGATTGTACCACGCCCTGTTTTATTGATATATTTTATATTTGTTTTAAATGTTTTTATACTGTTTTTATTGTTGTTAACCGCCCCGAGCTGCATGGCAGGATGGGGCGGTATAGAAATCTAGAAAATAAATAAATAAATAAATAAATAGATATGATATGATGTTGTGAATTTTTCAGTATTGATTTTTCATCATACTTCAGTGCAATTTGTGTTTTTTAAAAAATGTACCAGTAAGATATCAGGGTCTTTTGAGACCCTGTGTAGCAGTTGAACCATATGATCACAGTTTTACAGTAAAACGAACAGCATGAAAAGTAAACTGTAAAACTGATTGGCTAAAGTCAAGTCAAGTCAAGTTTTATTTGGGCAAGCTTTCGCTATATGCCCCTCATCGAAACAAGCTATACATAGATAATTAATAATAATGATAAAAGTAACAACATTGGTACAGTATAAATACAATTATAATTAAATAGATTCCATTGTAGCTAGTAACTATAAAACAGGTGGTCCACCACCATTAATAAAAATCTCCCAACCGCATACTTCCCAACCCCATTTATTAGCGACCCTAGTTTCACGGTGGCTAAACAGAAAACGTCACACCAATAAGTCAAAAATATGTCAATCCTGGCCGCAATCACAATGCCATTCGTCTCTAAACCACAGCGACGGAGGCACACGAGGCTCCGAACCAGATAAGCTATATTAACAAGACAGCAGAATGGGGATAGTGATTTAGGACTCGGGTAAAGTCATGGCTTAGCCTTGTCGTATATCGTGGCCAATCGACCCAGGTTCACAGGCGTAAAAGTTCACGCTTGGCAGATGCCAAGTGGACAAAAGAAGCCAGAGCAACCATAGCCTCCCTCTGAGGGAGAGAGAGAAAGAAAACATAGCAATCCCTGAATTCGAATGACTTGCCTATCGGCAGAAATGGAGCAAGCCATGCTGCTCTGAGTGATTCGTAAAAAGGACATTGGAGAAGAAAGTGCTCTGCTGATTCAACCTCAGCCATAGGACAAGAGCACAACCTGGCCTGGTAGGGAATGGAGCGATACCTTCCCTCCAGGACAGCGGTTTGGATTAGCTGAAACCGTAGTAGCAAGTATGCTCTCCTGAGTTTTGGACTTACCAACATGTCCAAGTAGGGCTCAAAGCAAAAATATACTTTGAAGGAGCCGAGCAAGGGTGCCACTTTCCATCCTCTAAGCACTGAGATATCCTCCTGGTTAGCCACGTCCTGAATCCTGGCCAGGACCTCTGATTTAATTACTACTAGTGGCTTACCAGCAAAATATTGAAAGGAGAAGCCGTAGTCACAAATCAGGCATGCCAAGTGGCGTACCCATGGGTAAGTACGCTCCCCGATTGGCTAAAAAGCTTACATTTGATATGAAAAGTTTCTGCACAATGGAACAATTATCACATATGTTATTTGGCGTGCTTGGCTCTAGGAAGATGAGTGCACTGAAGATAAATGATTAGCAGAACAGCTGACACTTGAGTGAAGAGTCAAGTTTCCATTGTAGCTTGAGATTACTGTACCTGAATCAAGATCTCTCAGATCCCATTACCAGGTTAGTGGGTGATGTTTTCATCCTGATCCTGGGTAGACCTGCAGCTGGACACCCAAGGATTTGGGCCCCCTCAGTGAATCTGGGGTGTCTTTATCAACCCGGCCCCATTCAGGCACCATCAATGCCCAAATGGTGGCAGGCTGCTCGAACATGCCAACTGGCCTTTGAAAGTGACAGGTTCCAGCTGCAGAGCCCAGTTCTGCAGTGATCCCAGCCAGGGCTTGTAAGTTTCAAAGACCACTTCCACCCCCACTGCCTCTCTCTCCTGAGAGGTTCTGGGTGGGTGGGGGTGGAGCACTGGCTGGCCTTTAAAAGTGACCTCTCTGGCACTGTAGGGGGACGTGCTGGATGGCCTTTGAAAGTGACAGTCCCTGCCTGGGACTACTGCAGAACCAGGCTCCACAGTGCTCTCAGCTGGAGCTTGTCAGTTTCAAAGGTGGCTTCCCAGTAACAGTGCCTATCAGAGTGCTGTGTGGGGGGAAGCCCCTTCCTGCCTTTGAAACTGACAAGCCCCAGCCGGAGTGCTTTGGAGCTGCTGGGGCTTGTCAGTTTTTCTGGGCAATGTTTGCATTTTCAGGCATCGGGCACCCCATTGATCCTTGGGCAGACCGTCTGGTGCCCCCAAAAAATGTGAGCATTACCCGCAAGTATTAATTTTAGTACCCGGTGCAGCTTTAGTCCTGGGGAAATTAGTGAATTAAAGGTAATGTTAATAGACCTGCTAACCCTTAAGAATAAATAGCTTTCATGGTTTCTTGAGACAAATAAGAATCTCTTCTTTGTCTGTTAAAGATGCGGTAGTCACACTGATTCCTTCAGGTATCACACACACATTACATTTATTTGTCATGACCGGAGGTTGAAACAAAAATAATTTATAGCATTACAAAACCCCACATCATTAATAAAATAATAATAACCAATACAATGTAATAAACCATCAGCAGGAGCTAAAAACTCATGATCGTCTACACACGACTAACGCATGAGCTAGATTCGCCACCTTACGTATAATACAGTCACAAGGATTGCCAATAAATAAGATATTCTTAGGTTCATGTCCCAATGACATCTTTTAGCTAACAGAGGCTTAACAAGAGCAGATAGAATTTTATCTGAAAATGGACACTTAAATAGATAATGAGAAAGGTCCTCAACTTGTCGTAGCCCACATGGGCAGAGACGCAGATTGAATGGTATGTGGTTGTACCTCCTCTCCAATACTATAGAAGGCGGAGCCCTCCAGCCCCTTTCTTCCCGACCCGCTGCCCTTGGACATTATTTCCTGGGTGGGAGCTAGACACCGGGTCCCTGAACCCGACCAGGAACCTCGCTAGCATCATCTCTCGCCGCCAGCCCATCTGCACAGAGATTGAGAACAGCTGTGAGCAGGGAGGAGCTACGCTGCCGGGAGAACTTAAGACCAGCGAGAATGGAATTTGTGCTTCCCAAGATCTAATAGGAAAGACTGAGCCCCAGCTTTTAGCTGCCCCGATAGTGGATGGGGATAATATTGGGCCGAGTTTTCAGCCAGCTATACAGGAGGATTCGGCCGTAGAGTTGCCACGTGCTCTCGCCGAGCCTTTGCCCCCTCCTTCAGCACAGGACAGGAAGCTATGGGGAGAAACGAATCAATCCTGTCAGGATTTAGGAAAGGGGGGTCTTTCTGAGATGTCCTCTGGTGTGCTGACTACTACCAGAGTTAGCACCTTAGGATCCGAAGAGGACCATGTCTCCTGTTGCCCTCAGCGGTTGGAGGAGACGGAGCCTCCCACTTGTGGGATCGCAGGGAGGGAGGGAGCCCCTACTACTCTTATGGGCTCTCCTTTGAATCTTGAAATTAGCACTCCTGAGGTTCAGGAGATCCAGGGCCAGGCTTGTGGCTGTTTTTTGCAGGCAGAAGCACTGAGGTCACTCACGATACGAGTTGAGGAGATTGCCTCTAAACTTCAGGCCCTCCAGCGGCAGATGAGTGGGACTTGGGATTGTGTCAACGAACCAAGAAGAAATAAGATTGTGGTGGAGCCCCAGAAAGTGGAGCGGACATCTCAAACAGTCCTTTTGTATGGAACAGCCTGCTCTGAGGTTTTACCCCCAATGGATAAGGAGGTCTGGGCAACCGCTCCTGTTACTGACACTTTGACCTTCACAGTTTATCCGTTGCCATCTGGAGCTCTCCCCCGTTGGGACTCAAAGTTTTGCATTACGCATCATGTTTCTGTTATTTTGAGTTGTCGTTTCTTGCCGTCCTATATAGTTCGGTTTTTTTCTTTGCCAGTTAGGGGTAGAGTTTCACGGTTAGTTATTTATTTTCGCTCCCCTGCCATAGCAGAATGGCTTTTGTCCAATGCTCACCAGTTTAGGTCGTGGGGGGGTTTATGTAGCCAAAGTTTATATGAAGAAGGGAATTGTCCCTCTAATGCCCCAAGCTTTGTCCAATACCTTAGTCCCTCGGGTGGGAAATTCCACTTTGCTCCTCCTATCTAGGAGGAAGTCAGTCACTATACGGGATACCCCTGATGCCCGTGGGCTTAAAGAGCTAGCCCAAATTGAAGCCTCTTGTGCTTCTTCTATCTTAGCTTCGGCTTGTGGCCCCACTGTCTCCACAGTTCCAGCTCTATCTAAGCCGGATCATTCCACCCCCAGGGCCTGTTTCCCGGTCAGTTCTGGGACGCCTTCTCCAGCGGCGATAGTTATGCAGAGTCTGCCAAGTATCCAAGCCGCTAGTTTATCTTTAGGACAAGTTTGCAAAGCTCGTACATCTCCAAATGTTCCCTTACCTGTAAGACAGGTGTCCCAATTCCAATGTCCTATCGTTTTAAGCCCTGGCCTGGATAAACATGGTGCAGCCAAAAATAAGTTGGGCTTTCCTTCTAGAGGGGCCTCGATTTTTGAAGAGCTTTTGGCTGTTGACCATGTATGTAGGTCTACTGTTAGCGGGTCTATCGGAAATTGTAGCTGATTGTGCGGGGCAATTCTAGACTAAAGCTTACGTTGTCCTTAGGGTGTACCCTAAAAATATTTTATAAATAATTTTTAGGGTTGGGAGGGGAGTTATTTAGGGTAAAATGATTTTGTTCATATGTATTGTATTTATGTTGTTCGTAAGTAATGGCCCATGGCTAAGCTAATAAATTCTTATCTTTCAACTATAGAAGGCATCAGATGAAATCTCAAGAGGGTCTGGGCATGCCGTAATGTAAAAATATTTATTATAATTAAATATCTTTTCAGTTGGTGCTGTGTCTTAAATTTTGCATACCAAGGTGCCTCCTTAACTGTTGATAACACAGCCAAACCATTTTGGATATAAATATCACCAAGCCTCATTTTAGGTTGCTACTGCCAGCTCTTAAGTTAAGATAATGAACCATAAATTATGTCCACACGCCCTCTATGGTGTGGATGTTTGGGGATGCTCTGGATTGTTAGAATTGGAACTTTTCCAAAACCGATTTCTAAGATCTATCTTGACAGTTCCAAAGGGCACTCCATCTTGCATGACCAGGGTAGAGATGGGCGTTCTTCCGATGGAGGTTAAGATTCGTTTATGCGTGTTTGCATATTGACTTGACTTCCTGGCTATGTCAGGTACCAGAAAAAACAGTGGCTGTATTTGAAAGATCACTTTTCTTTCTTCTAAGTGAGAAGCAACATGGCCAGAAAAGTTGTGTTTTATGATGAGATCTTGAACATTTTTTGGGGGAAATTTTAGATGCCAGTACCTTTGTATGTGCAGCACTCTCCCCCCCCCCCCGGACTATAATTAGGGTCTAACTAACCCCAAGACTCTTCTAGTGAAATTTTCCACTAAAAAAACCCTACAATAGGTAGGTAGGGTAATGAAACAAAGAAAGAACAACTGACCAAAATTGTAATTTGAGATTACATGAAGAATAAAGTGGCACAGGTATACTTGAAAAAATGTATTTACATTTTTGTGCTCCTCCGCAGTCTCAGAAAGCCCAAATCTGGAGGAGGGATGTAACATCCATCCTTATTTAATTTATAGTTTCCTTGTTGCAAACTTTTATTGTTTCATTTTTATAATAGTTTATACTGTATATTTTATTCTTTTTGCGCATATTACTTTGTGTCTGTGAATTATTTATACTGCTGGAATATGGAATCAGTTAGACCCAAATAAACATAGTGTGCAGTATGCGTTTTTCACTGGTGGTCAGCCCCTAAATATCTTCACTGTGCAGTGGTATTTGTGTATTGTAAACAGGGACAGTGTGCATTGCAGGGCATCAGGGGCATAGCCCCTCCCGGCTTGATCCCCCTCCACACACTCTTCATGCTTTTAAAAAGAAAGAAAAAAAACCAAAAAGAAAAAAAACCTCACTTGAGTCCCAAAGGCACTGAGGGGGGGAGCCAGCAACCTACTTCAGACTTGCTCTGAGTCCTCCAGTTCAGCAATCAGCTGAGTGCTCAGTGTTGTTGTTGTGCCTCCAAGGACACATGTGCAGGCAGGAGCTGAGGGGGTGGGGGCCAGTGCCTCCTGCTGAGCCTGCTCTAAGGAGTCAATTAAGGAAAAAAACATTACAAAAGAGATTTGGGCTATTGGGCTTAGAGCCCATGCTGCCTGACTGTGGAAAAGCACTTTGCTTTTCCCACCAGTGGGGGCAGTGTTCCACAGAGCCCTATGGGCTGCTTTGAAAGACTCTGTTTGGACTGGCGAATCAAACGCCCAGGCAGTGTATGCCAGTGTGCACAGCTGCTGCTGCTGAGGGCTCAGGCTGTCTGCCTGTACCCCACACCCTAGGGTGGGGTTAAAAGAGAGTTCTCCTCATTTGGCATGCTGGTGATCTGCGTCATTTTGGTGGAGAGTGTTGGCTGGCCTGGCTTGTTTGTGGCTTTGTTACTCCACGCTGCTGCTGGACCTGCATCAGACACATCCCCATTGGTGAGTTAGTTATTTTTAGTTATTTTGCTGGGAAACACTGGTGAAAAAGGGGCCTGGGGTGCTGCTGGGGAGAGAATGGGTGCTGCTTGTGGGGGGGAGAGAATGGGTGCTGCTTGAGGGGGGGAGAGAGAATGGGGATTCAACAGAGCTGTAACAGTGAAGCATGTTTTGGGGGACAAGTGGAATTCCTCGCTGCTGTTTTTGTGGTGTGCTAAGACTTCATATAATATGGTTCAATTGGTTTATGATCTGGTTTGTTTCTGCTTGTTCTGTGTTCGTGTTTGCATGTGCACTGCTAGTTTCCCCCCGCTCCTCTCCCAAACCCCTCAAACATGTGCAAAGACTGTGGCCATTTTCTGGTGCCCCCACTGGCCATGGCTACTTTTGGTTAAAATTGGTCTCTGTCTAGGCTTTTTTTGACATAAATTGTCTGCTTTCTGTTTTACGGGTGGGGGACCTAGGGGCTTACATGAAAGGGTTTCCAATCTTTACTGGAATGTTCCTTGCATTTTAAAATGGCCCCGCCCTTTGCAGTTTGGGATGTCGTGGCAGGCTTTTTCACTAATGGCTAGTCCTTGCATGAATGCTCCATGTTTAGTTTCATCAGAAACTACCTCTTTCATTGCAACAGAGCTGTGTAGCATGTTTTGGGGGACAAGTGGAAATCCCTGCTGCTGCTTTTATGGTGTGCTAAGGACTGAACATAACATTGTTGCCTTAAGATGGTTTGCTTTGCTTGCTCTGTGTTTGCATGATGCATTGCTGCTTTCCTTCCCCCCTCCCAAGCATGAGTAGAGAGGCCATTTTGTAAATTTGTGGGTCTACTTGTCGTGGCTATTCTTTTCTTAAAATGGTCCCTTCACTGTTTCACTGCTGCTCTCTGCTGGAAAGTAGTTTCTGGCCTCTCTGCTTGTGACTGTGTGACTTTGAGCATCTTGCCTGGGGTTTTTGTTGAGAAACAGAAATGCATTGTTAAAATTTTGATGGGGCAGAAATTGGTGGCCCAGAGGTTGTTGGATATCGGCTGTCAAGAGAGGAGGGCGATATTGGGAGAATGTAGGGTATTGCGCCCCTTTAGTCCGTTGTTTCATGAAGGTGATCATCCGCGGTCATACCTGGATTGTGGTCTTTCACCTTTAAAGAGGAGGCTGTTTTTCCTCACTAGAGTGAACTATTTTCCCTCAGCTGTTACTAAGGGTAGATATCCTGGAATTCCATTAGCTGAAAGCCTATGCAAATGCAATTTGTCTCATATAGTATCCTTAAAACATATTTTTTTAGACTGTCCTTTGTATGCCAAATTACAGCAGAGATTTTTATTGCATAAGATTAGTTCTTTTCCGGGTAGATCGTGGGAATTTTATTTCAATAGGTTTCTGTCTGATCAATGTATGGATGTCACAATGAAGGTGACACAGTTCCTGTTTTATGTGTATGTTAGTAAACAGATTTAGGGATTACCATTGTATAAATATATTTACTCAGGAACCCCTGTAGATTAATTTGGGCATCCCTTTTGTTCTGGTTTTAGTTATTGTGATTGACAATTTTTATTTTGTATCTTTATATTCAGAATGGTTTGGTTGTATTCTGCTGTTAATATACTTTGTATTTCATTTTTGCAATGGCCATTCGGCCACGCAATAAACTACTAATATATATATATATTGATGGGGCTGGTTTGGTGCCAACAGAGGCCTGTAACTGGCCAAATTTTTTTAAAAGGCCTGTGTTCTTGGACAGGCATTTGGCTGCTAAGGATATGGTGTAGGTACTGGGGACAGGGGCGGCTGGTGGGTTTTGAGGTTGGAGGGGCAATAAGGCCGGCGAGCCTAGAGGCGGAGCCAGGGCAACGGTAGGCGGCATAACCCAGCAGCAAGGAGTTCCCAGGGTTAACATGCAAAACACAGTTTGCATACTAGAGGTGGCACCCCAGCGCAATTACCGCGTACTGGATTTACCGGATTTTGGTTTCCAAAAAAATGGATTCCCGGATTAAATCCGGTATACCGGTACCGGATTTATTCCATTGATTTCAATGGGGCACTGTCCCCATTGCAATCAATGGAATAAAAACATTCCTCCCCCCTCCCCCTCCCAGGCTGTGTGGGTGGAAGGGGGGCACCCCCCACCCACCTTGCCCAGCCTGGATTTAAACAAAAAAATTCCCCTAAGTGTCCCCTGCTGCGGCTCTGGGCCGCCGCCGGCAGCCCAGAGTCAGCCCACCAGCACCAGCGGCAGTCCCAGCAGCAGCCGGTAAGTATTAAGTACGTGTACTAGGGGTGGGAAACCGGTAGAATCCGGTATCCGATAATGCCGGTATCGGGCGTACCGGCATTATCGGATTCGGCCCGGTAATCCGGACCCAGTACCGGATTTCTGGGTACCAGTTTTTTTTACATTGCAGCCATTTAAAAATGGCTGCAATGTAAAAAAAATTTAAAGCCCCAGCCAAAAAGTTTTTTTAAAAAAAACCCTCCCCGAGTCCAGGCTGCGCGGGTGGAAGGGGGGAAGTGTGCGCCGCTTCATTTACCTTTGGGAGCTCCGGCGGCGGCGGGCGGTCCGGCGGCCTCAGCGCCGGCTGTGGCTGCCGGCGTCATGGCGCTGTAGGCCTTCCGGTGAAACCCAGAAGTTCACCGGAAGGCCTACAGCATCCTGACGCCGGCAGCCACAGCCGGCGCTGAGGCCGCCGGACCGCCCGCCGCCGCCGGAGCTCCCAAAGGTAA
>QEPC01005447.1:3770490-3785114 GCA_003113815.1 Sphenodon punctatus
GGGGGGGTGAGTCACTGCTGCGCACACAACCGGTGAGAATGTTCGGAGCCATCTCGAAGAACCTGGTTTAGAGCAGCAACCTTCTGAAGGCAGCTTTTTTGTGTGTGCACAGCAGCTTTTTTTTTTTTAAAGCGCCTCTGTGTCGGGGCCGGCTGGCTGGGGGAGTCCTGGGGCCAGGAGGGGCATTGCCCCTGCCACCCTAGGGGGCCCACCGCCCCTGACTGGGGATGCTGGTCTCGATGGGCCTGGTTTGGTGGCAATGCAGCCCTGAAACTGGCCAAACTTTTAAAAAGGCCTGTTTGCTTGGACAGACATTTGGCTGTTGGGGACAGGGTGAAGCTACTAGGGATGCTGGTCTGGATAGGCCTGGTTTGGTGGTAATGTAAGCCTGAAACTTGCCAAACTTTTTTTAAAAGGCCTGTTTGCTTGGACAGGCATTTGGCTGCCGGGGATACAGTGTTGGTACTCAGGATGCTGGTTTGGATGGAGAGTGTTTGGTTGCTACACAGGCCTGCAACTGCTCTCCTTGTGAACAGAGGAGAAAGTAGGTAGGAGCATGGCAGAAGAGAAGGCTGCAGACAACAAGGAGACCCCTTTCCCTTGTCCCCCACTGAACCCACCTCTTCCCCTTACTCTTCTCGTGCACAAAAACCAAACCCTCCCCTCCTACTCTTCTCTGTTGTCCTTCTCTTCCCTTTCATTCTCTTCTGAGAATGAAACCCTTCTCTTTTGAGAAGAGAATGAAAAGGATGCCATGAAAATCGAGGATTCGAGGGTTCAGGATAAAGGTAGGCGATGGCAATGTAATCTATTTTTGTAACCTGCTATGGTTAATTTGGACCAGGTGGGAGAGAGTGGATGGGACCCCAGTAAGAGGGCTCTCTATCCTCCAGTGGGAGTGCTTCATACAGCAGGAAGGAGTTCCCAGCGTTAACTAATGTAATGTCCATCCAATGTTAACCCTGGGAACTCCTTGCTGCTGGGTTAAGCCATGCCACTGGCTTACTGCTGCCCCTGGCTCTGCCTACTGCTGCCCCTGGCTCCGGCCCACCGGCGGCAAAGCCGCTGGCAGAAGGTTCAGCCCAACCACTGCCCCACCAGCCTCAAAAACCACCAGCTGCCACTGATTATAAAATATTAAAATTTCCTGTTTTACATATTAAATGGATACTTTTCAGATATATGCTATGGGTTCTTTTCCATCTGCAACATAGTTGGGGTTTCTCCTAACCCAATGCCAGATTTGTTTAGTGATTTTTCCAGCCAGATGAGAGATTAAATGCAGTTAGTGCTTCAAAACTCTGCATGGTTGAATAAACCAGCTTCTACCTGTGTTTTACATCTCTATATCCTGTTTGTTACTTAGAGTCTCATCAAGCACAAGGCAACTGAAAATCCTCCTCCTTGCCAGTTAAATGATCAATTACCTATAAACAGTACTACCGCTGTTCTGACTGTGAATGGATATTTCAGCAGACAACCTTGGCTGGATGCAGGGGTGATGTGCTGTTCAGATGGAGAATGGGGTTAAATTTCATTTCATGCTATTGAAAGTCCATCTACAATAAAGGCATCTTGAAAAGTGGATGGTTTGTAGCTAGGTTAAAAAGCTTCCATAGCTTCCTTAGTCTACTCCTAATATTTTGGTGAAGTAAGTGGAGGCATTAGCAAAACAAAGCACGCACAAATGAAAGAGAGATCAGTGTGCTTAAGTGCTGGGTCACTTTACAATTTTTTGCACTGATGTAACTACATTATATTACTTTAGAAAGATTAGTTTCTTACCTATAATGTTTCTTCTTCAAGTTGTATCCTCTCAGCAAAGTCCCACTAGTGGTATATGGTGCCATCTAGCGCCCCAGCCCGGACATAGCAAGTATAGCTCTTAGAGTGGGAAAAAAGTGCAAAACTCCACCCCCTCCCATGGGTATATATACCCCTAGCACGCCAGCTACCCTCTGTTTCACAAGCAACTGCAAGCGGGGAGGCAGGAGGGAGTGTGATTTTGCTGAGAGGATACGGCTCGAAGAAGAAACCTTACAGGTAAGAAACTAATCTTTCTTCTTCATTATCCTCTCAGCCAAGTCCCACTAGTGGTAGACTAGCAAGCATGCATGAAGGAGGCGGGTTGCAGCAAAAGACAATCTTTATTATACAATTTCCCACTCATACACAGCTGCAATTTCTCATTTGCTTACTCAGAATTTCTATAGTTTCTCATTTAGTGTCAATAACACCGAGTGGCCAAACTTAACATCATCCTGTGCATACACATCCACTGCGTAATGCTTAACAAACGTGGAGGCAGAGCTCCAAATAGCAGCTTTACGAATATCTAGAAGTGGCACGTGCCTAAGGGCTGCTGCTGATGCTGCCACTGCCCTGGTAGAGTGTGCTTTAACCTTCCCCCTCAAGGGCAGATTGCTTGTTTCATAACACCTATTCAATGCATCACCTAACCCATCTAGAGATGGTTTGTTTTGATGCTGGCATCCCTTTCTTGCCTGGCCCATACAACACAAAAAGATTGTCTGACTTTCTAAGTGTCAGTCTTATCGATATAAATCAGAACTGCCCTACAAAACATCCAGGGTGTGTTTAATTTGCTCCTCCTCAGAAACGTGAGAGTGCAGAAAATACACTGGGATAGAAATTTCTTGTTGGACATGAAACTTTGAGACAACCTTAGGCAAAAACTTAGGATGAGGCCTTAGGCTAATACAGTGATCCTTTACTGTTAAGAAGGGAGCCCTGCGAGACAGAGCTTGCCGCTCACTAACCTTCGGGCTGAGGTGATGACCACCAAGAAGGCCGTTTTCATGGACAGGATGTCCAAAGGCACCTCTTCGAGCAGTTCAAAGGGGCTTTTGCTGAGGCCCCTCAAAACCTCCTGTAGGTCCCAGGAGGGGACCTATATGGGGCAGGAGGATGCACCCTAATAGCCCCTTTCAGAAAGCATGACACTATTTGACAGCTAAACAGAGAGAATCCCTGATTTGTTGCCCAGTAGGCGTTAATGGCCGCTAGGTGTACCGTTAGTGATGATACTGAAAGGCACCTGCCCAGCAGGCATATAGCATATTCTAGTACAGTCGCTGTGCTGAGCTCATTCGGTTGGATATTCCTCTCCTCCAACCACTGTAGGAACCTCTGCCATTTATGTGTGTAAGAGGTCCTAGTAGAAACCTTTCTGCTTTCTATTAGGGTCTTCCACACCTCTGGGGGAAGAGAGATTTCCTCCTGGCTCAGCATCTGAGCCTCCACAAGTGTTAGGTGCAAGGACTGCACGTTGGGATGATAAATCTTCCCCTTTGCCTGGGATATTAGGTCCGGCTCTAGGGGTAAGGGCCTGGGTAGGCTGATCAGGAGGTCCAGCATTTCTGGGAACCAATACTGTCTCGGCCAGTATGGGGCAATTAGGATGAGGTCCCCTCCCTCCTGTCTGATTCTCTGAAGTATCTTTGGAATCAGAAGGATGGATGGGAAGGCATAGCAGGGGCCAGGGGGCCATCAGAGCATCTCCCCATGACCCTCTCCCCCTTCCTCCCCCAGAGAAGAAGCAGGGAGTTTTTGAGTTTGTGCCAGTAGCGAATAAGTCCGCTACTGGCTGTCCCCAACCTGCGACCAGGTCTTGGAACACCTCGTAGTTCAGTTCCCACTCGTGAGAAACTGCCCCTTCCTTGCTCAGGTGATCCGCTGTGGTGTTTTCTACCCCTGGCAAATGCATGGCTAC
The DNA here is from genome assembly GCA_003113815.1 of Sphenodon punctatus. NCBI lineage: Eukaryota > Metazoa > Chordata > Lepidosauria > Sphenodontia > Sphenodontidae > Sphenodon > Sphenodon punctatus. Next base: position 3,774,224 of record QEPC01005447.1, read on the forward strand.
TGGCACAATGCTCCTGGGGATGCACCACTCCTAGAGGCATCTTGCTTCCTGCATAAGCGTCCATGAGTGAGCCCCCCCCCCGTCTGTTGACATAGAATATCGCCGAGGTGTTGTCTGTACAGATCAAAACCCTGTGACCTTGCATCACTGGCAGGAATGCCTTGAGAGTCAGCCGAATGGCTCTGAGTTCCAGAATGTTTATGTGGAGTTGGGACTCTTCCTGTGTCCATACCCCACTTATCACTAGGTTGCCTAGATGCGCCCCCTATCCCGACAGTGAGGCGTCTGTAGTGATGGTGAGGTGAGGTGCAGGCAGTTGGAATGGTACTCCCCTGCACACATTGTCCCTTCTTATCCACCACCTGAGGCTGCTCACCACCTAGGATGGGGCATGTATGTGTAGGCTGGGGTTCAGGAGATCATGGAGCAGCCACGGTTTTAGCCACCATTGCAGTGCCCTCAGCCAGGCGAGAGGTGTGGTGAAGGTTGTGGAGGCCATGAGCCCCAGTATCCTGGAAAATAAAGAATACCTCTGGTACGGGTTGTGAATCACCTTTGAGCATTCTTCCTTGATGGCCACAAACCTATCCTGTGGCATGAAGGCTGCTCCCCTGTCAGAATCTAGGAGGGCCCAGATGAACTTTATTGAGGTTGAGGGAGATAACACAGACTTCCCTAGATTAAGAAGAATATCCAAACCTTGTAGGGCCCTACAAACCTGGGACATCTGATGGGCCAAAGCCTCTTGGGAACTTGCCCTAAACATCCAGTCATCAAGGTAGAGGAAAACATACCACCCTTGACGTTTAAACCATGCCGCCACAGAGGCCATGATCTTGGTGAAGACCCATGGGGAGGTAGATAGCCTGAAGGGCAAGACACAGAACTGGAAGTGTTCCCCTTCTATTGAAAACCTAAGGTATCTCCTATGTTCAGGGTGGATAGCCACATGGAAGTAGGCATCCTTCATGTCTATTGTAGCAAAGAAATCCCCTTACCTGAGAGAGGTGATGACCTGTGACGGAGTTACCATCCAAAACCTAAAATGTTTAATGTTTTTATTAAGTGCCCGTAGGTCCAGAATTGGGTGAACAACTTCCGGTTTCTTGGGAACGGTGAAGTACATAGAGTAGAAGCTGGATGGGAGACTATGATCCAAGGCCGGAACGGGGTACATTCTCAGGGTTTTTGCGTCGGCTGGTTCCACATTGTCTTTTCTGCAGGGGCAGAGATTCCTTCCGCGAGGGGTATCGCTACCTTGTCCCTCTGTCCTGTGGAACAGATTTCAAAGAGTTGGTAATGCGTGTTGCCCTCTGTGTTGCCCATGGGAACACCTTCGGTTGCCGCCATCCTGGCCAGGAGATCCTGGAAGGCACGGAACTCTGAGGTGTGTTGGGCCTTTTGGGAGGATTCTTCCGCTAGAGGTAGGGTCGGTCTGCTCTGGAGACGGGGCCAACCAGCTGTCTTGGAGTAGGTGCCCCACGACTCTTCCCTTTCTGTCTCAGGTGCCTCTGCTCTGGGGCTATTAGCGTCAGACTGCTCCGCCCCTGGGTCTGGGGCTCCCAGGTACAGAGAGGCATATTTGTTGGTAGACAGGCAGGTCTTGAGGTCCAGAGGATGGTGAGGGGCATTATTGGCCAGCTTGTTGGAGGGCCTCTTGGCGCTTGAGGTATGAGTAGCCGGGGGCCGTGTTTTCACCCCTGCACTTGAGGGTCTCTCTGGTGTCGAGCTGCGTTCTGGTATTTGCAGGGACTGTATCATCTTCACCATCGATTTTTCTATCAGAGACATTAGCAGATGTTCCAAGGGGCTGAGGATTTGGTGGATGTCCTGCTGCCCTGAGCTCGAGTAATCTGACTCTTCATCTGTTCCGTGGAGGGACGGGGTCTTGGCCCTGGTCCGATCAGGGGAAGCTGGCCCTGTGGTGAAGCCTTGGGATGGAGCTCTCCTCCAGGGCTGCAGAGATTCACTCCCTGCAACAGAGCTCAGTTGGTGCCTACCTAGTGGCCCCTGCTGGTGGCATGCTGCCGGTGCAGCTGAGCGCAAAGGCTGGTGTAGTGCTAGCTCCCCCTGCTGTTAGCATGCTGCTTGTACAGCAGAGCACCGTGAGAGGCTCAGCTGAAGCAGCCCCAGACAGGGCTGGGAGTTTGGAGCCGGGGCAGTCGGCCTCACATCGAGTTGCGGGGCGGGGATTCTCTATCTGGTTGTCTGGGCTGCCTTGTTGAGTGCTGCCCCTGTGAAGAGGTCCCATGGGGGGGACTCTTGGCTGCTTCTCTGTGTTGTGGCCGGGGAGGGAGGCCTCACAGTGGGGGGGAGCCTTGGTGCCGGCCGCTGGGATGGGGACCTGTGGTGCTTCTTTTTGCTCTTGCAGGGAGAAGCAGACTCTTGGGAGCGTCTTTTCCGCGGTGGGGAGTGGGCCGGGGACCGGCCGCGCTCCGGGGAGCTTACTGGCTGTGAGGAGGGGCCCATAGGTTTCTGGGTCATGTCCTCCAGCTCTGCACCCTGTGGGTGAGACAGTCCCGGTGGCACCTCCCTGTCTAGGGCACTGGCCAGAGCAGGAGGGGGAGGCAGCGCCCCGCGGGGGGGCCTGGTTCTCTCTAGGCAGCCCCGATGGGGCTTTAGCTGCCATTGCCTGGGCCATGAGGTGATCAGCCAGTTGCCTGGCCCTGTTTTTCCTGGCGCACTCCTTGAATGCGCAGCAGATGGGACACCTGTGGGTGTTGTGCTCTGCCCCCAGGCAGAACAGGCCGAGTTGGTGCGTGTCTGTCTCTAGGATGCTGCTTTTGCAGCCAGAGCACAGAGGGAAGCCTTTTGCTTCTGATTCTATTTGCATTAGTCTGAGCTGCCTGCTGAAGGTGGGGGGAGGGGAGGGGGAATGAGGTAGCTGGCGTGCTAGGGGTATATATATCCATGGTAGAGGGTGAAGTTTTGCAGTTTTTTCCCGCTCTAAGAGCTATACTTGCTATGTCCGGACTGGGGCGCTAGATGGCGCCATATACCACTAGTGGGACTTGGCTGAGAGGATACGACTCAAAGAACTGCATTTACAGTAGTAGACTGCAGAGGTATAATTGCATCTGTTTCTTAACCAACATAATTAGGTTAGGTTGGTGTAAAGCTTGGCTATGGACTAGGCCTCAGTCTACATTTCAGGACTGGGAACCAATGTTCACAAGCCATGTCAGTTAACTCTCAAATCCTGAGTTTGGTTTAGAAATATAATAAAATTTAGAATTTTTGAAAACTTTGTTTGTTTTTGAGACTGTACATCACGTTGCAGTCTTGTTTTCAAACTTTTCTCCACAACCAGAATGGATAGGAGCTTATTTATGAACTGAAGAGCTTCACCTTTTGATCATGAGTTTAGTGATTTTAACACACCACCTAAAATCTCAAGATGGATGATAAAATCATGACAGTTGGCATTTTTGACATTATTTTCTATAATTTATATAGCACTTTTAATGTTCATAATGTTTTACAGTTCTTACCTTGTTCACCTTCACAACAATCCTGTGAGGTAGGTCAGTATTATTCTTGTTTCACAAATGGGGAACTGCGGCTGATAATGTCTTGTCCAAGGCCACCCAATGAGTTCAGGACACAGGCCGCTTTTAGCCGTGCAGCTGGATCAGGTGCGGGAGCGGCGAAACAGCCACGGCGCTGTTTTAGACAAACCGAAAGTGGAAGTTGTGCGCGTGATCCAGCGCCGCGCATTTTTTTCCGGCCGCGTATGTCACCCCAGAGAGATCAGGGTGGTTCGCTCACGGTCGGCAAAGAATGCGCGGCCCCGGATCACGTGCACAACTTCCGCTTCTGGTTCGTCTAAAACAGCGCCGCGGCTGTTTTGCCGGTCCCGCGCCTGATCACAGCTGCACTTCTAAAAGCGGACTAAGACAGGATCTGAACGCTGGTCTCCCATCTCCAAGTACAACATAGTATCAATTCACTAGGCTACACTACTGCCGTTTTAAGCCAGCGTCACAAGCAGAATTTTGAGAAGGCAGGGTGTACACCCGACCTCCCCACTCTTTCCTCTTCTCTCTCCCCAATTTGAGGCAGGGGAAGGGGCTGTCCCTCTCTCCTGCTTCTGTCCCCTCCCTGTTTCTGTTGTGGTCAGGCTCTGGTTTGCCATGGGGAGCAGCAGTGGCAGAAGCAGCAGCAACAAGGGGAAGGCCAGGGAGAGGATCCCTGTCTTTGCTCCCTTTCCCACCACCCTCCCCTGGCTCTAGGGCTCTCTCCCTCTCTCACCTTTCTCTCGCTGCTGCTTCTGCTCCTGCCCTCTCTTCTTCTCCCTGTGCCCAGGTCCTTCCTTCTGCCCAGCATGGAGGGGGTGAAGGAGCTGGTGGGGGTACCTGCCCATAGGTAAGAATTCCAGATAAGACAGAAACTGTGTTGATTTGTTTTAACATCTTGATGGCTGCCTCTCTCTGCCTGTGTGTGAGTAAGTCAGAAGCCATTGAATGAAGCTGCCCACGCAGAATAATATTTAGCATTCATATACCACTTTACGTCTTCAAATTGCTTCAAAAATATTAGCATGTCTTGCAGTGAAGGACCAGATTTTGTGTAGTACCCCTCCGATAGTCCTCCAGGTGGACAGCAGCATGTCATCAGGGTACAGAGCAGTGAGTAGCCTGAGGCATACAAAAGAAGGAGATTAGCCATATTTACCAGCTAGGCCCTTCTTTAATGCTTCCCCCTCCCCACACCCACTTTAACTAAACAATGACTAATGAGGCCAATTTTCTGCCAATTAGTTGCCCCAGGAAAGGATTCCTAATTGTGGCAGCAGTTAAGGTGTCCCCTCCAGACTGCTCAAAGTGTGATGGCCAGCCAGCCAGCCTGCCCTCCCCCCACTTTCCTGCCTGGGGAATGATTACTTTCTTTGTATTTATTGTAAAATGCTGTTAATTAGGAACTGGGGACACGGGAATTAGAACTCTCAAGACCTAAGCAGGAAGCTCCTGTGGAGGCTTTCATGGCTGTAAGCTCCTTCGATTTCAGATAGAAACTTTAATGGTTTTCACTTTGCCCTGGGAGATGTTGGCACCAGGAGAATAGTGGGTGAGCATCTTCATTTACCTCCCCATTACAATGCGTTAGTAGTGGGCAGGAGGAAGAGGGCTGCAGTCTTGAAGAGGAAAGTAACCAGGAAGTGGACATGTGAATGGTGATGGCGACTAGATGTTAAGCCTTGGCCAAAATATTCTCCTTGATTGAGGTAATATAAGGCTGCTTTTAAACGAGCACCGCCTGCTTGCACCATGAAATCATGCGGCTTGTAAAAGTGCTGCGGGCAGCTTTTAGACGCACCTATATGCACAGTATTTCTGGTTGTGCAGTCTTTAACAGTGCAAATTAAATACCTCGATATGTGAGGTATTTAATTTGCGCTGTTAAAGACTGTGGAACTGGAAACATGGCGCATATAGGCGTGACTAAACGCTGCCCACATCACTTTTACAAGCCACATGATTTCACGGCGTGAGCGGGCGACTCTCGTCTAAAAGCGGCCAAAGTCATCCACCTCGCCAATCGCTTTGACCATGATCAGCCCCTCCTCTCTGCCTTACACTGGCTCCCTTTATGTGAACGCATTCAACACAAGCTCCTGGTCTTTGCCTTCAAGGCTCTTCATGGCCTTGCTCCCCCATATCTCTCAGCTCTTGTATCCCTTCATATTCCTGCCTGGAAGCTTCACTCCTCCTCTGTCCTCACTCTTGCCTCCTTGTGACCCCCTTGATCCTTCTCTCTTGTTGCCCCTCATGCCTGGAACTCCCTCCCTGGATATGTTCGCGCTACTCTCCCTCACAGCTTTCAAATCCCTCCTGAAAACCTATCCCTTCCATCAGGCCTTCCCTAGCTCATCATGAGTGAAATTGCATCCTCTTCCCCCTCACTCAGAATCTACTTTCCTGTAACTAAGTGAAGCATGTTCACTTGTAGTTTCTCAACCTCATGAATGTACTCTTGTCTCTCCCGATGTTCACCTCTCCCTTGTCTCTTAGATTGTAATCCCCTTGGGGGCAGGGACCTGTCTATAACTATTGTTTCTATAGCGCCAGGTACACTGCTTGTGCTATACAAATAATAATAATAATAATAATAATAATAAATTAATAATTAATCATTAAGGAATAGATTCTTAGTGTAAAGGACACAGCTTTTACATGATTTGCCTTGGATAATAATCTGCCTGCTCCCCACCTCTTCACTGGATGACATGTTAAGTGCAAAGCAGAAGCCTCCCGCTGTGGAGGGGATCCACCCCCTGCTGGCCCCACAGGTGCAGAGTTTGGGGGTCGTCTTGGACCCTGGTCTTCTCCTGGTTTGTCAGGTGGAGGCAGCGTTCCGGGCTCAATTCAAGGTGCTGGTTTTGACCTTTAAAGCCCTACATGGTCTGGGCCCCTCCTACCTGAGAGACCACCTCACTCCCTGGGCCCTGGACCAGTCTTTCCAATCTACTGGGGGCACCTTCTTAGAGGTCCCCCAGGTGAACCGAGGGGCCACGATGGAGAGGGAGTTCTTGGTGGTTGCTCCATGTCTTTGAAACTCACTCCCAGAGGAGGCTCGCCTGGCTCCCAGCCTGTTGGCCTTTTGTCGGGCCTGTAAGACCTACCTGTTTGTCCGGGCCTTTGGAGGAGGGGGGCGGGAGGAGGGTTGGGTGTTTGCCAGCAGTGTTTACCTCTTTTATTGTGATTTTATAGTGTTTTAGTAACCCCTCTTTGTAGTTTCAGTTTAGTTTATTAGGGCATGATCATTGATCATTGCCATAAAATGTAATAATACAGATAAATCAACCAGTTCATTGATACAAAAGAGGACTCCACCTTATCTATACAACAAGTGCCTATAACCTATTTGTAATCTGCATTGTTGTTTAGAATCTAAAAGGTCTAGCTCCATCATGAAAAGTATAAATTTTAAATAAATAACATAAGTTGAAAGATAAAACTGCTAGGTCAACCTAGCAGAGGCTTGGATTCAAGAAAATTCTTCCTCAGCCCCATTGCTCGCTTTAAAAACTGCATCACGCTGCGCGTTATCTCGGGGTCTATATCCAAAAGGGCCATCTGCATAAGAAACGATTGCGAGACACTGTAGTATTTCCCAAGAGGGGACTGCATCAACTCACCCCGAATTGAGTCATAGAGGTGGCACTCAAACAAGACATGTTGTGTGGATTCCACGGCCATGGCATCAAAGAGGCATAATCGATCCCCGTCGGAGATCTGCGCTACCCATCCCTCCAGAACCCTAGTAGGTAGCGCATTCACCCTAGCCGCAAGAAATAAGTGCTTCTCTCTAAAGCATGCACTAGACCCCACATAGTTCGCCCACATCCCAGCTGGGGAGCCCAAGATGGATACCCCGCCAAATGGCGGGATTTAGCCACCAAGGATAAATCCTCTTGCCTGTCTATATCCCGAAAACGGGTAACTATCTCTCTTTTAGCTATTTCATATCCTCTAGATCCCAAGTAAGTCTCCATTGTTCCAATGTGGGTGAGATAGTCAGCAATAGCCCAACGCCATGGGCTAACAAAGGAATCCAGAAAGATATCATGCAAGAGGTTGTTGCAGGGGGCCCTACTTGCTTTGAGCCAAAAGAGGGCCATTTGCTGCCAAGCTGCGGCCATCCACCCTCGCAGCAGCCAGGGTCCCCTTAGGGAGTTTGATGAAGGAGCTCAGAAATTTAGTCTGTAATGAATTTAAGCTTTTCCCCCATAGGGGAACCCATATCGAGGCACCATAAAGGAAAGATGGCTTTACGTTGGCCTCCAACACTTTAACTGCCGTTTTTAAATTCCTCCTCCCTGTTCCGACAAAAAACCTCAAAATCGCCGCAGCCTGGCTTTTAGCTTGCACTTCAGCTCTTTCCAAGTGCACTGCCCACCGTCCTGAGGCCTCAAAATGTAGCCCCAGATATTTATACCCCTTAGCCTGCTGAAAACGGAAACCCTCTACAGTCCATTGGTAAACCCTCCTGCTTCGGGAGAATACTAAAATATTAGATTTGGCACAGTTAATTATCAAATGGTTATCCCGGCAGTAGCCAACAAAAGCCGAGAGCTGCCCCCTTTTTGTACTGTTTTTAATCTATTGTTTTAAAATGTTTGTGAGCTGCCTCGAGCTGTCGTAGGGCTGGAGGGTGCAGGATATGAATGAATGAATGAATAAATAAATAAATAAGCCTGGATGTTGTTTGAGCTAAACATCCTGGAAGGAAGACAGCAGCCCTCCCTTAACAATTCTGTACTTGACAGCTGGAAAAGGCGTCTGGGAAGGTAGCCATAAGCACCCTCATCTCTGTGTTGATCATGACAGACAGATTCTGGCAGTGACCTCTTCATCGTTCTGTGTTACTCCCGTAATCACCCAGATCCAGAATGACACTGGGACCAGTCCCTTGTCTCCATGGGATGTGTACCCCAAAAGGCTAATGCCAAGATCCTAAATTCACATCCACTGGAGGCGCTGTACTGAATTTAGTGGAGTTTCACAGATGCTGATGTGCTCAGCATCACAGTTTAAACCTGAAGACCTCAAAGCATGTACTGGGTTTCCCCAAAAGCTGAGTCTAGGGATCTCTCTCTCTTTGTTCTGGGTGGGTACCCAAACATCAGTATCTGTGGCAATGCTAGGGTTTTGGAGCGGCCTAGATTGCATTTGATGGTAATCTCTTATAGATACAGTTATTTCTGAGAGTTGCTGTGTGGTGCCTGGGTGAAGAAAAGCCTAATTTCCCAAGTGTCCCTGGTGCTGAGAGATTTTCTTAGCCTCTGTGCTTCCAGCAGCCCTGAGACTGAGGAAGCAACACAGTTCATGTGTGAAAAAGTAAGGTCAAGGCTTCTCATTTTAAGACTGTCTTAGAAAGGTGTGTATAAAGAAGTAACAAGCACCAGGAGATGATGCTACAAAGGAAGCCGTCACTGCTGGTGACACCTCTGATATTTTTACACGCTGGCTTGACACCCTCAAAATTAAAAGCTTCCCACTTTTAGTTGTGTGATGTCATCCTCTCCACTAGGATCCAGCAGCTTTTAGCATTAGACAGCTTTGCATTTGGAACATGTGAAACCAAGTCACATTTTAAACTTCAGGTTTACTGTGTGGCCTGCCCCAACAGCCCTTCCCCTCAGGCAGAGATGGCAGCTGGGAGGAACTAACCATTAAATTCCCAACTGGATTACAGCATCAGATGCCTCTGTTTTCTCATCTGAAAAGTGGGAGTCCAAATGTGGTCATTTGGTCATTTAGGAATTTGACCTATATTACTTCATGGGTTGTTTTTTTGTGCTCCCCAAACCAACACCTTATTGGCTTATGCTTAGATTTTCACATGTTCAAGATTATTTGTGCAATCACAAGGATTAAAAACATATTATTTGAAATGAAAGCTCAAATTCTGAAGCAAAATTTTCATCACCAGGGGAATTTCATAGCAAATTCCTTTGCTGTGGAACCATGAAAGACACTGTGCCCTGACTATAGATAGAAATAAATAGGTATATAAATGTGTTACCAAATACATTAAAGCCCATTAGTCAAGTAGTTTGCTCACGTACTACAAGAGGTGCAACTGCATCATGTATACAAGCGAGAACATCATTTGACCATTCATGTTTTGCCCAGTGTTTTCTAATTATACTAGAAGTGCTGGGCATTTGGGAAGGGTAGTGATACCCAGTTGGGAGTACTAGATAGATACCAGAGACCTATGCATGAGGGAGTTTGCTTTGCTGTTTCACTATTTGTCTTGGCTCTGAAACACTGCCCATCTGAAAGGGCTAGAGAGAACTGTCGTATCTCTAAGAACAAGGGGAAAGAGTTACCCTGCCTGTATAGTTCGAAGGACCACAATACACTCCTGCCAGAGCTGGGGAACCTAGAAAGGGGAGCGTCTGTCTGTTTACTCTGTGGTAAGCAAAGCGGAAAATGATCTTGTTTCATTCCTCGCTACACACAAATTCTAAAGCTGGGAATGGAAGGGGAAAAAATTAAAAGGTTCCTTTTTATGACACCCTGCCCCCCCTCCAGAGTATGAAACATGAATGTGAGGCACTGACAAGAGAAAGCAAAGATTGGAACAAGCTTTGCTGCCACAGGGGAGGGCCAATAGTTTTGGCATTAGTCACTAATTGTATTGAGACATGGGTTCAAATTCTGATGGGGACAAATCTGTTGTTCAGTTTTGTAACTATTAATTATTATTTATTTATATAGTGCAAGCACAAGCAGTGTACCTGGCACTAAATTTTATTTATTTATTTATTTTGAGTCATTTTTAACCCACTCCCTCCTGCTCACAATAGCAGCTCGGGGCGGGCTCACAACAAAAGTAGAAAATATAAAAGAATTCAATAATTAAAATAAAATACATCACATTTATATAAAAAGCGGAACCAACCCCCCCACCCCCACCCTACCTGTCTCCCTCCCCAAAAGCCAGGTCTTACACTGTCTCCAAAAAGAGGGGAGGTCTGGAGCCAGGCGATTTAGGACTTTATAGGTCAACACCAAAACCCTGAATCGGGCCCGGAAGACTATAGGCAGCCAGTGCAGAGAACGGAGCACTGGTAATGTGCTCGTGACAACCCGTCCCCGTAAGGAGGCAGGCTGCTGCATTCTGCAGGAGCTGCAGCCTCCGGACCGTTACCAAGGGTAGCCCCATGTAGAGTGAGTTGCAGTAGTCCAGTCTAGAGGTGATGAAGGCATGGATGATGGTGGCCAGGTTAGAGTCCGAAACATATGACTGCAGCCGTTGCACCAAATGTAACTGGCAAAAGGCGCTCCTTGCCACTGCTGCCACCTGGGAATCCAGGCGGAGCTGTGAATCAAGAAGCACCCCCAGACTATGGACCTGAAATGCTTACCAATTCCTGTGA
>QEPC01005447.1:3798673-3825396 GCA_003113815.1 Sphenodon punctatus
CCTTATTAGCACCTTACAGTTACATTGCCAGTGTTTATGCTCCTTTGTATTTTCCTCATTGGGGCTAGCTTTCCATTTCTTAAAGGATGCCTTTTTGGCTCTAATAGCCTCCTTTGCGTCTCCATTTAGCCACAGTGGTAGACGTTTAGTCCTCCTGCTACCTTTTTTAATTTGTGGGATGCATGTAATCTGGGCTTCCAAGATGGTGCTTTTCAACAGCCTCCATGCTTCTTGCGAACATGTAGTCCTTTCAACTGTGCCTTTTAGTTTCTTTCTAACTAGCTTCCTCATTTGGTATAGTCTCCCTTTTTAAAGTTAAAAGCCAGTGCTGTATTTTTAATTAACTTCCTCCCTCCAACAACTATGTCAAATTTGATTATATTATGATTGCTATTGTCTAGTGGCTTGGCCACAGTTACTCCTTGTTCCTGTGTGCCACTTAGGACTAGATCTAAAGTAGCTCCTCCCCCCGTTGGTTCCAGAACCGATTGCTCTAAAAAGCAGTCATTTATGGCATACAGAAATTTTGCCTCCACATCACGCCCCGAGGAGGCATTCACCCAGTCTATATTGGGGTAGTTGAAGTCACCCATTATTATGTTCCCAGTTTTAGTAGCCTGTTTAATCTCTGTTAGCATTACATAATCTGTTTCTCTATTCTGGTCAGGGGGGCGATAGTATAGCCCCACTGCTATACTCTTCTGCTTGATACCTGGAATTTCAATTCATAGGAATTCGAAGGAACAGTTTACATCCTGTAAAATTTTAATTCTACTTGCCTCAATGCTGTCCTTAACATACAGAGCCACCCCACCACCAACACGATCTCCTCTGTCCTTTCGATATATCTTGTACCCTGGTATTACAGTGTCACATTGGTTATCCTCATCCCACCAGGTCTCTGTGATGCCTATAATGTCTAGATCTTCATTTAGCGCTATAAACTCTAATTCTCCCATTTTACTTTTTAGACTTCTAGCATTAGCATATAGACACTTAAATGTATTATTTTTATTCTTCTTCTTAATGGACACATTATAGGTAACTGAAACAGGCGCTCTGGAATCATTATCTGTCCTCCCCCGTGTTCCACCTAAAATCCCTTTCCATTTATCTTATCCTCAGTCTTAAGATACTCTACTTCCTCTAAAGTAACATCCTTTGGGCCCGAACCGTGCACTCTGCAGTGCCTGTCAGCTTTCCCCCAGGTTCTAGTTTAACGACTGCTCTATCACATTTTTAATTTTTAGCACCAGCAGCCGGGTTCCATTCTGGTTAAGGTGGAGCCCATCCCGTTTGTATAGGCTCTCCTTTCAACAGAAGGCTCCCCAGTTCCTAATAAAACTAAAGCCTTCCTTGTTTGGGTCACAAACACATAGTGGGTCATTATTTTATTTATTTATTTATTTATTTATAAACTTGTTATCCCACCCATCCTGCCACAGGCAGCTCTGGGCAGCTTACAATAAAACAAACAAAAAAAAAAATTATCAGCTAAAACAGCACATAAAAGGGAGGATAAAAATATCCCACATCACCCCCCACACTAACCCACTTCCTCCACCCCCCCACCCATCCCCACCCCCCAGGCCAGGCGGAACAGCCAGGTTTTACAATTACTTTGAAAAGAGGGGAGATTCGGGGCCAAACAGGCCTCCAATGGCAGGGAGTTCCACAGCCACAGAGCGGCCACCGAGAAGGCACTCCCCATCGTAGCCCCCCGAAAGACTCGGGCGACCTCAAGGAGAGCACCCCCCGATGACCGCAGGGGCTGATCAAGAACCTGAGGGGTGAGGCGGTCCCGCAGATAGGTCGGGTCAAGGCTGTTAAGGGCTTTATAGGCAAGCACCAACACCTTGAATCGGGCCTGGAAGACTATAGGCAGCCAGCGCAATGAACGAAGCACCAGTGTAATATGTTCCTGGCAGCCCAGTCCCACCAGGAGACAGGCCGCCACGTTCTGCACTAGCTGCAGTCTCCGAAGAATCACCATGGATAGCCCAACATAGAGGGCTTTACAGTACTCTAGCCTAGAGCTGCTGAAAGCATGGATGACAGTGGCCAGGTCAGAGTCCGAAACATACGTCCGAAGCTGCTGCACCAGATGTAATTGATGAAAGGCACTCCTCCCCATGGGCATCCAAGTGGAGCTGTGAATCAAGGAGCACCCCCAGACTCCGCACCTGGGGAACCAACGCCCAAGGGTTGGTTAGGTGCACTCCTGTGGTGCACGCCTGCAGTGCTGCTGGCAGGAACGCCGCTTTGAAGCCCCTCTTGAGACTGGCGCCCCACTGGAAGCCATGGGCTGAGTCCTTGGCCCCGCCCCCCACTCCCTCTGTCACCGGGAGGGGGGACATGGGTCTGATAGTGTCCTGGACCGGCCTTCCCAGCCCCCTGAGACCTGGGTAGGTGCGGTGGCTGTCTCTTATACACATCTAGATGTGTATAAGAGACAGGGGTAGATGTGGTGGTGCGGATGGTGATGTGGGGCAAGCTCTAGCAGGCTCCTAGCCCCTGCAGTGTGCTAGTAGTGGACACTGGCAGGTGTGCTGCTTGGAAGCCCCTGTTGGGGCTGGCATCCCACCAGAAGCCGCAGGCTGAGTCCTTGGCCCTGCTCCCCTCTCCCTGTGCCACCGGGAGGGGGGACATGGGCCTGATAGTGTCCCAGCCCAGCCTTCCCAGCCCCCTGAGACCCGGGTAGATGTGGCGGTGCGGATGGTGATGTTGGGCGAGCCCTAGCAGGCTCCCAGCCCCCACAGTGTGCTGGAAGTGGCCGCCAGTAGGTGCACCACTTTGAAACCCCTGTCAGGGCTGGCGCCCCGCCAGAAGCCACAGGCCGAGTCCTTGGCCCTGCCCCCCTCTCCCTTTTCCACCAGGAGGGGAGACATGGGCTGGATAGTGTCCCGGACGGCCTTCCCAGCCCCGAGACCCCAGTAGGTGTGGGTGGTGATGTGGGGTGAGCCCTAGCAGGCTCCCAGCCCCTGCAGTGTGCTGTTAACAACATACACTGGGTGTCTTTAGATGGACTCAGGGATTGGCCACCCCTGGACCTGTTGCAGGGGTGATCAGCCGTTCCATCCCCCATGTGCAGCCCCACCTGCACCGGGTTTGCATGGACCCGGTAACTGCTGCACCCCATGGTCCACCCACATGGTGCCCCCCTCCCATACACCATAGAGCTGTGGGTGGATTGCCCAGTGCTCTAGGCTGCTGCCCGGAGCTTTGTGGTGTTGCGTGGGGCAACCCTTGGCTGAGAGTGGACCTACGGCAGCCATCCTCCGAGTAGATGGACCACAGCTCTGCCTCCAGCCACTCCACTGATGGTGCTCTGGGATGTTCCGGAGCACTGCAAGTGGGGCTGGAGCAGACCAGGCAGTGCCTGCTCTGCCTCTGCCTGCAAATCTGGCGGCCTGCCTTTACATAGAAGGGACGCGCCGCCGATGTGTGAGGCGGAGCAGAGCTGTGGGTGCCATCCGTCTAAAAGCACCCTGTGTGTTTACTTCCTGTTTACTCCAGATCTTTTGGGTGCCCTCGCACGGAGTATCCCAGATTTCCCCCAATGCTAAATGCATGAGCATAAGCAGATGGCGCATGAATGAGTGCCCACCCACATCACCTTCAGATGGATGCTCGGGTGGGTAGGGGATGGGTGGACCTTGTCGTGGATTTTCAGACTGAAATGAGAGGAGGCTGCAAGAACATTCAATCAGATTTATTCAGCTACACAGCTATGGGACCGTCTGGCAATCAACACCGACGGACCCTGGGCGGATGTGAGGCATGTCAATATATACACAGCTCATTAGTGCCACAAAGTGGTATGAACCAATTGCAGGTGCACACATAGAATACTTCCTTAAGTGGATGCAGCCTAATAGCTTACACAGTGATTTGGCAATGCGCAAGCGCGGAACTACCATATAGCTGTTGCTAGGCAAAGAGTAGTGGATGGTTTTATTGGCTATGACCTTTTAAGTCAGCTTTAACTCCAGACTACTGCGGGGGAGGAGAGGGCCTGGAGACACCTGTCCGGAAGATGTAGCCCACCACAGAAATGTCAACAGGAAACCACATGAACGGGAAGCTTTAGTAGGTTATGGAGCCTTCTTAAGAAAAACCAGCTAAGCTGTCTGTGTATGTACCTTGCATGACAATAGCAATGGAGTCTCAGGCCAAAGCATTGTCAAGGATCTGTAGGCCAGAATTTTATGTAGCTTGGGATTCTTCCATAACTTTTGAGGCGTTTGAGGAAGCGAAAAGGCCTCAATCACTGAGGGTTTTGAACGGGCACGCTTATTTCCCAGAGTGACAGCACTGTAGCTAGGCGGCCCTCAATATGACTGATAACAGCTCGTTTGGAGCGGGTGCGCAATCCAGTGTCTCCTAGTGTCTGAGACTTCTGGGGGCCCCCCTTTGGGGGCATGTCTAGGATGCGGATGGCTGGGAGAACATACCCTATATAGCAGCTGCCCCCCCAGTTGGCAGGCAACCATTTGCGGGCTGTGTGACCACAAATGTAATAGGTTCCCACCCAGGTGCGCATCCCGATCTTAGAGAAATTACAAGGAGCTGAAAAGTATATAGGAACATAGATGTGTTACGTATGCATGATAAGGTGTAGTCACAGGTGCTATTTCCCATGAAGTGGGGGTCCTTGGTGTAGCAAAGTAAGCCCTTCTGAATGACAGACACTAACGTGGGGAATCAGCAATACTGTCAGAAAGTTCAGTGAGACCCTCCTTTTTAGCCACCCTGGGCTCCACCCCCACCCTCATAAGTCATTCCATGACCAACTTGAAGGGGGATAATCTGTGTTTTCGATTGAGGTTTGAACGAGTGACCATGAGGACGAGAGGCAAGGCCTCAGGCTACGGCAAACCGGTGTCATGCACAACCGTTGAAAATCTGGTTTTGAGGTCCGAGTTTTTATTTTCCACCTGGCCACTACTTTGTGGATGGTAGGGCGTGTGGAAATAAAGGCTAATACCCAAAGTTTTGCACAGTCTTAGTGAGCTGGGTGGTAAAATGAGAGCCCATGTCACAGTCAATGGAGGGGGGTATCCCAAACCTTGGGATAAAGTTTTTCAGAAGATGTGTGGCAACAGTGGTGGCGTCGGTCCTTCAACAGGGGAAGGCCTCAGTCCAGCCAGAGTAGAGACAAATGACCACCAGCATGTGCTTGTAGTCTTGTGCTGGAGGCAGATCACCAAACTCAATCTGTAGGTGAAGAAAGGGACCCTCAGCCCACGGTTTTGAAGAGCTGTGGACTGGGGTGGCCTTAGCAATGTTGAACAGTTGACAAGTGGAGCAGGAATGGACGAGTTGGCGAGCTTCAGTGGTGACAAAAGGCACAAACCAGTGGGTGGAGATCTGCGAGGTGATCCCCTCTTTGTTCGTGTGGGAGCGTAGATGAGCCACGCGAACAAGATGCTGTAGGAGAGCCCGTGGCGTGACAGGACGTCCATCAGGGTGTTGGATGATGCCTTGAGAGTCAGGAACACAGTTGGCTTTGGTCCAAATGGCACATTTCGAAGAGTTGGCCTCCGACTGGGGCCGCAGGAGCTCAGAGGCATCAGGTGTAGAAGGTACAGGTTCTGAAAGAGATACTGCAATAACGAGAGTTGCGGGTGGGCCACACCTGACTGCTCGTTGTGCAGCCTTATCAGCCAGGTGATTACCAAGGGCCTCAGGAGTAGAAGCCCTGGTATGGGGTCGGACATGAATAACAGAGAGCAGAGGGGAGTAAAAGTGCTTTAAGAAGTAGCAAATTGCTTTTTTAGCCAGTGTGCAAGCCCGGGTAAGGGCAACAAGTTCAGCAGGTTGGGCGCTGTGCAGTTCAGGCAAAGGAAAAACCTCTAGGACTTTAAACTGAGTGCAGACAGCATAAGCAACAAACAGCTTGTTATTTTCACGGAGGCAGGAGCCATCCACAAACATATTCAGAGCAGCATTTGGTTTGGGGAAATCAGAAAGGTCCGGGCGTGGCAGAGAGGTTTGAGTGAGCACAGTAAGACAGTCACGTGGAAGACAGAGAACCGGACTGACAGTTAAGAAGGGAAGAGACGGTAACAAGTAAATCATCAGCATAAGTTACAAGGAAGGTGTTGGGAGGCAATTGAAAGTCACTTAAAGTTTCCCGAAGGGCCAATCTAAAAGGTGAGGGAGAATCATGGAACCCCTGGGACAACCTAGTAAAGGTGTATTGGATCTGGGACGAGGGATCAGTAAAAGCAAAAGGGTATTATGACAAGGGGTGTACAGATACAGGAAAGAAAGCCTGCGAAAGATCTATTACAGTAAACCAGGACGTGGAGGAGGGTATACTAGCAATGGTGGTGACCGGGTTCGGAACCACCGGGTGGAGGGGTACAACAAAATTGTTAACCTGGCGGAGGTCTTAAACAAAGCAAAAAACAGGAGTACCATCGGGATTGAAATTCCCTGGCTTTTTGACAGGTAAAATAGGACTGTTTACAGGGGAATGAGTGGGGACCACAACCCCAGAGTTTAGAAATGCCTTAAGAACAGGTTGGATTCTGGTAACAGCCTCTTGAGAAAGAGGATACTGAAGCACCGAGGGGAAAGGCTTGCTAGTTTTAACCTGAATGAGAACTGGATCGACCCCTTGTAGCAACCCCACATCATCAGGTGAGGTGGCCCACAAGTGAGGGGGCAGGCTGTCGAGAAGGGTCTACTGGCCAGGCAGGCACTTCTGTTCAGGCCTCTCCGTAACAAGGGCCATAACTAGAGATGGAGTCAGTGTGTCAGGCAGAGTGACAAAAATTCCATCCAGAGAAGAGTGGATGGTTGCCTGCAATTTACAAAGCAAGTCTTTTCCCAAGAGGTTAACTGGGGTGTTTCTACTAAGAAGGAAAGGATGCCGCTTAGTGAGGGGTCCGATGGTTACAGTGGCCACCTCAGAAAGGGGCTGGGAGCTGGGAACACCATCAACACCACTAGTGGAGCGGGAGACAGATGAGACAAATAGGGTGATAACATCAAAAATCTTTAACATAGAACTGGTAAACAGGGGCCCCGTTAAAAATAACAGACACATTAGGGCCCATTTGATTGACAGCTAAAAATAAAACCGACTTTGGGAAATGAGGGACCCTCTTTGTTCCGGGATGAGGAGACCAGAAAGGAGCATCTTGATGTCTTCCCATGTAGTGTTATATACAGAGAAAAACTTCTGTAGTATTGATTTAAAAGCTCCTGGGGATTTTTTTCAGTTTGGAGAAGATTTTAGCCCAATTCATGATATCCCCAGGGGTCCACGGGACATGGACCAAAGTGGGAGCTGCTGCTCCTGTGGGATCCGGGTAAATCCTGAAGGAAGCCTGAACAAGTGGACCAGTGGTCCGTGATCCAAACCCACTTGGAGATGACGTGTCCGAGGGTTGTATTGTGGATAGAGTGGCGGCCGTTGCCTGACCCTGTAGGGGCACTGGCGGGGACTGCCGCACCCATCCATCAAGCAAGTCATCAGGCAAACTGGGATATGCCTTAGGGGCTGAAAGCAAGACAGTTTGTAACGGACAGAGAGTTTGGGTATAAACGGGAGGTTTAATTGGATGAGATTGAACTTTAAAGCACTTTTGGACAGAAGGTTTGTAGGCTTCTTTGTCCCACAAATACCAAATGTCCATCTGTCGAGGGTGCTTCTCCTCTAAATTGCCCTGAAAATGTTCGAGGACCGGGTAGGAGAAAGACCCTTCGAGAGGGAATTGCAATTCCGGATTGTCAAGGGTATAAAGGTTTCACCTAGTTACCCATTTTACTGCCGCAGGTCCATATTTATTCAACATGTATTTAATTGGAGTATCCCCCGGGGGTAATTTGGAGGCAGCTGAACCCATTTTAATTTTAGTCCCCAAATTTGTTCCCTGAATCTAATTTACTGAAATTACAGATAACAGAATCTTACAGGGGAGACAGACACACACTTTACAAAATACAAACTGACAAGACTGTACAGGTGAACACAAAGGGGTCCTCTAAAGTCACAGGAGTTCCACTATACAGTTGGAACAACGGATCTGTAGAGGCTCAGGTCAGGAGGGGTCAAATAGGATCACTTCACAATACACCAGACAAACATTAACGCCAATAGATTTCTGATCCTTAGTCTAAGGAGGGACAATTCAGACAGGGAGGAGTCGGTGTTTTAAAGCCGAGTTCCGTCAAACAGGGCCCCTTTTTCCAATTCCTAATTGACCACTAGGGTATTAGGGCAGTTACCAAAACAGGGCTCGGTTATTAGCTGAGGTCCACCATGAGCGAGGCGTCCCCCGCTACCAAAACAACACAGCACTTACCGCAGGAGTCCGTTGGATTCCTATGTTCCTCTCATCCCACTTCTGACACCAGAATTGTTGTGGATTTTCAGGCTGAAATGAGAGGAGGCTGCAAGAACGTTCAATTTAGATTTATTCAGATACACAGCTATGGAACTGTCTGGCAATCAACACCGACGGACCCTGGGCGGATGTGAGGCATGTCAATATATACACAGCTCATTAGTGCCACAAAGTGGTATGAACCAATTGCAGGTGCACACATAGAATACTTCCTTAAGTGGATGCAGCCTAATAGCTTACACAATGATTTGGCAATGCACAAGCGCGGAACTACCATATAGCTGTTGCTAGGCAAAGAGTAGTGGATGGTTTTATTGGCTATGACCTTTTAAGTCAGCTTTAACTCCAGACTACTGCGGGGGAGGAGAGGGCCTGTAGACACCTGTCCGGAAGATGTAGCCCACCACAGAAATGTCAACAGGAAACCACATGAACAGGAAGCCTTAGTAGGTTATGGAGCCTTCTTAAGAAAAACCAGCTAAGCTGTCTCCGTACGTACCTTGCATGACAATAGCAATGGAGTCTCAGGCCAAAGCATTGTCAAGGATCTGTAGGCCAGAATTTTATGTAGCTTGGGATTCTTCCATAACCTTACATGGGTGCGGCCCGTTTAAAGACAGCCAGTGACTTTCCACATCTTGTATACATATACAATGCTTCTCTTGATGCAGCCTAAGATAGTGTTAGCTTTTGCAACACCTTCACACTACTAACTCATGCTTAGTTGATCCACAACTACTCATAACCTGTTCTCTGTCATGCTACTGCTGACTCAGTTATCCCCTATTATGGGGTGGGCCGTGGCTCAGGTGGTGGAGTGCATGCTTTGGTCCCACGTTCAATCCCTGGTATCTCCGATTAAGGATGCCTGGGTGAGGCCTCTGCCGGAGACCCTGGAGAGCCGGATTTGAAACCCTGCTGCCATGTCAGGTTGTGACAATACTGGGCTAAGGTGGACCATTCGTCTGACTCAGTTAGGCAGCTCCTTATATATTCCCTGTGTTTGTGGTTGTTGCTGCTTTGTTTTGCCCTATGTGTATAACCTTATATTTATCCTTCTTGAATTAATTTGAATGAGTCCTTAGTCTGGACCTATGCCCATTGCATACCTCCCAACATTTACAGAGACCAAAGAGGGACAAGCCCCTTCTCTTTGGTCAATAAGCTCCATCCCCTCATGGACTTACACACACACACCTCCCAACATTCCCAGTGCATAAAGAGGGACAGAAGCTCTTCTGCTTCTTGTTACTTAGTTCCTGGTCATTCTATCATGTCCCCATTGTCCTCTCAAGTGCTTTTCCTGGGAGGCAACCAGGAAAGAGGTGCCTAAGGCTCAAATACTGGTCTTTTTGTCTGTATTTCTCACTCTCTCCTAAAAGAGGGACTTTGACCTTTGAAAAAGGCACAGTGGGATTATTCAGCACCTAAAGAGGGACTGTTCCTCATGAGAAGGGACTGTTGTTGGGAGGTATGCCATTGTGTATGGGAACATTTGTATAGCCCCATGTGGCTGCCTCAGCGAAAAGGCCAACTGGAATTGCAAAGGAAACCAGCTGGAATGCTTCGAATGTGGAGATAAGTTTGATGTGCTGTAACTGTTGTAGAATCTGTCTACACCTGAGTGCATCCTTTAATCAGCCAAGCAAGTTACTTGCAAGTTCACTGTGATTACCCAACCCTTACCAAACACAAAGCAGCATGAGCAGATGCACAATAATAACATGCAATCAAGATGGTGGTAGCTTTTAGTACGCTGTACAAGCATACTACAAGGGCAAGAGCAGAAGTTTCCAAACTGTAGGTCATGACACCATGTGAGGTCATACCATGTGCAGATGATGTCACAGTCCTGACTGATATTTCTTATACTTCATATGTCTTTGTTGCTTTTTAGGGTCATGAAATTATATTTATGACTCAAATTGGGGTCAGTGTGACAGGGTTTGCCTGGGGTAAATCTCTTGAGGATCAGGACCCAACACAATCATGCACTCAGGGAATTAGCTTTAAGTCTTTTTACTCACAGTTCCATTATACATAGAATTACAGTCTCTGAATGCAAAGGATTACCTCCTGGCCTGACACGCCATCCTCAGGCCAGAGGCCCCTTGTTCAGTCTCCACACGCTTATTAGTGTCTCTGGGCCAAGCACACTTCTTCTACAACCCAGTAAGCTCAGGTAACACCCTCTGAGCTTTTGAACCTTGAGGCAGAACTCCTCCTGAACTCTTGCCTCCCTTGCAGCCTGCCCTACACTGAGCTCTAGCTCAGTCTTACAAGCCTGGGCTGGCCCCTGTCATGCCCATTCATGCACAGCTGCCTCCGCTTAGGTGCTGCCCTTTCTTCTCTCAGCGCCTGCAGCTCCTGCTAGCATCTGTAGCCATGCAGGTGTTAGCTACCTCTTAAAAGGGCCAGTGGCCTGCAGGGACTCTGCCCTGTCACAGGCCTCCCCTTCTCGGAGACAGGACTACAATAGGTACGCCCGTCTAACACCCACCCACCCCTAACACGGGGCAGATGCTACATACAATCTTCACCTTTCATATCTATATATTGTAATACAATCTCCACACTCCACAGTTTCTACAGATCCACCCATTCTGTAATTAATCAAGTCTTTTCAATCCAGTTGCTCAATTCCACGTTCCAGCTGCTGATGCAATCACCCTCACCCTGCCCTTGTATCCCCTCTTGCATCTGCTCAACTGGTGCTCTCTCTCTGTTTCCGCTGTCCCTTCTTGGGTTTCTATTCCTCTCTCGTTGCTCAAGCTTGGGCATTCCCTCCTCAGATGTCCAACCTCTCAACAACCCCAACACTGTCTCTTTTTTACATTTCTCTGGACCTCTTTGCTAGGGCATGTTCGCTTCACATGCCCCACCTGGTTACATACCCAACACCTCTTTATCCATCACCCCTGTGGTCAAGTAGTAGAAAGAGCAGTTAAAAAGCAGATATATGATAAAACAGCTCCCATACCACCTGTCTTTCATTACCCTTTTGATTTTTTGTGGGATGCTTTCATGCTACACTTTTCTCTCCCATCCCTTCAATGTACAGTTAATGTACTCTGTGGAAGTGTCATGCCCCTGCCAGAAAAAAATGAAAAGGAGAATAACAAAAGATGATCCTATCGAGTTGGTTCCTGTCTTTAAAAACCACCACAAGGTCTCTCCATGATTGTATCAACTACATTTTTGCTCCCTCTTTGGTGAACGTCTCACCTCTGTTAAGTGACTAATTTACATAAATTCCATCTGGATTCATTCAAGCTAGGCTAGAGCTCTCATGTAAAAACACCTTTTGGTAATCTAGTGGATCTTGTATCTGGCTAGACTGAAAGGGCCAGCTTGATCCAGTGGATAAGCATGGATCAAGCTGGTCTTTGTTAAGCCACTGCTCCAAGCTAGGGTGCTGGAAAGGAACCTGCCTAGCTTGGTGTGAAGTTGGCTTGATGGAAATAGAGTGGCACTTAGCCTTAAATCCAGGCCTGGTCTTCTTAAGACTTAGAAAGATGGATTTTAAGGCAGGCACCATAACTTCATCTGTTATACTTGGAGCTCAGCAAGTAGCACCATGCAAATAGCTTGTGTAGTGTGTGTGCAGTATCATTGGCAAACTGTGGCTGGCCGTGCTCTGAATGAGCCATCTCAGAACTGTGAATAATATGATCCAACCTTCCTTTGTCTTCACAGTTCCACCAAAGATTTCTAACATCTCCTCGGATGTCACTGTGAATGAAGGCAGCAATGTGACCTTGGTCTGCATGGCAAATGGGCGTCCTGAGCCTGTGATCACCTGGAGACACCTCACCCCAACAGGTAAGCTGTGACCTGGGAACTTTACTTGTTTCCCTCCAGCTGGAGGAAGTTTCTGTGAGTCAAGCCGCCATAAAGAGAGGTAAATCTATGTGAAAGGCAAAACTAGGGAATCCTTTAAATGCATTGACAATATTTTCTACATTAGGCTTTTTCAGGCACCATAAACTGTCACTAGAGATGGAAACAAAAATGACACTGCCTACTCAAAGGTGAGTGGATAGTGTCACATATGTTAGGGAGCAAGATTTGCCCATGTGGAGTTGCTACATGGCAACTCTGCACTGGACACTCGCAGCCTAAGCTCCAGCAATGAGGACCCACCATGAGTACAGCTACATGTTTGCCCTTTCCATGAAATGGTTGTGAAGGGGGGACACTGGAAGTTGCAGCAAGGAGAGGACCCCTGGATAGGTGATCCCCTCCCTGTTGTTGCTGCTACTGCTGCCCCTGGGGTAGTGGGGGAGAAATGAACCCAGCCTTCTTTGGAGCTCTGGAGAAGGTTCTAGTCCAATCTCCCTCCCTGTTATCCTGGTGGCAAGAGTTTCCTTCTCTCCCTGCTGCTTTTGGGGCTCCCATTTGGAGAAGCAGAGTGTTTTTGACAATGCACAATGTAGTGGTGTAGTAACAGCATAACTAATGGCAGAAAAAGAGAGAAGTCCTTGATTGCTAATAATGAGTTCAGCAGGAGGCTTTCATAATGACGAGATTGGCTTCCGGTATAGTGATGAGGCACTATATGAAGCTTTCAGTCCTGTTTAGATAATTTATTTCTTCTTAAAGAATATGACGGGTACAGCACAGGGCAAGCGAGAAATCAGGTCTGTTGAGTTATTAATTGATCCCTTGATATAGCTGTATTTGGATGCCTTGGAAAGGGACTGTTTCCATCATTAGCCTGACCCTGCAGGGCAAACAACTTGAAGAAGCAGGAAGCTTCCATCCTGACTAGTCATGCCTCAGAGGTTTATCACAGGGTAGAAAACGGAACACATGTTCCTCTCCCTCATACTAGCCTGTGAAGACAAGAATCTGTGCTTCTTTTAGGATCTTTTAGAGCCAGATCCTGGTCTCAGTCAAGTGAATACAGGAGTAGAATAAGTCCTGAATATGTTTTCAGAATGGGATTCTGATTTTGAAAAAGAAGACATTAAAATATGTATTTATGTTCAAGGGAGTAAGAAAGTTTTATTGCTACTATAACACAAGTTTTCCTGAGCAAGAGAGACTGAAAAACTAATCAACTGGTGCAGATTAGCATCCAGGAAGAGGAAGGGAGAAAGAGCCAGGGAAAGACAGGGACAGAAACAGGGAGAAAGATCAAGGAAGACAGAAAGAGAAATGGAAAGATTAGATCAATTCAATCACTAAACCAAAAACCCTAAAATTTGGTGGGAGGACAAGGACCAAGGCGATAATGACAGACAAGCCGACGGATGACAAAACAAAGGTAAACATAATCTTTAGGAACGTTAAACGTTTCCAGCATTTGGAAAGAGGATATATGAGTAAGAATAAATGGGAGAATTTATGGAAAAACTTTGACAAGCAAGGGATTAGCTAGGGGCTATAGAAAGAAAGAGAGGGGGAAATAAAAAGACAACAAACCAAAACCAAAGGGGGATTTTGCGATATATGTATGCCCGTGTGACTGGATGGCTCACATGGAAAATATTTTATGTTATCTCCTTATTAAATATATCAAGCGTTCTAAAGTCTGTGAGGGGAAAAATAGACAAAATATAACATCTTAATGTCCGATGTGAGTTTTTTAAATAAAAAATTCATTTCCTAAAAAATAAAAATAAAAAATCATTTCCTAAAATCTGGTGGAAATTTAGTTGTGAGCCACGTTTCCTGGCTTGCCTCATGGGACTAAACCAAAACTGTAAATCAAAGCAGTCAGATCTATAGGGTGTGTGGAATCCAGATCTATGTTTTGTGGCTTGGACCCATCCCTAGTGGAAGAAGAAAGAGAATGTGAGAGGAAAACATTGACAGAAAGAGATTGGGGCAGGGAATGGATAGAGACTGGATGAGAGAGAAGGGAAATCAGAGCCAGAAAGAGAGAATGTAATTCCTTCCCTGTATAAGTATCTTCCTCTTCTCTTTTGTTATTGCCAGTGCTGAGTGGGGATGTGCCACTGAGGTGTGTGTGAAAATGTGACCTATATTTTTCTTTAATTAAGTTGTGTACTTAGTCTGCTAACTTCCAAGGGGCAATTTTGCTGTAATAAGCATTTCTGATTGAATGTTTGATCTCCCTACTGTATCAGAATTTCTGTCTACTGTAATCCCTTCTCTTCATATTTTGTTGGAAGCCACCCCCTTGTTGTGCAGGGAGCATTTCCTAGCATTGATTTGAGCTAAAGGAGTTAGTAGCATTAATTTCTATGAAGATTTGATCAAAAAGGCCCCGGTTTTGATCTATTTCCCCATATGTCAGTGCACAGATATCACAGTAGAATGCACACTGACCCTTGACAATCTAAATCCTATGAGATGTCACATGTAGAAGTTGCAAGGGTACTGTTACTTTAAGAGGGTGGAGCTAAAAAGTATTGAGTGCCTTACCAACCAGGGAATTATGTGTTTGGGGACAGCTGCAAAAATGAAAGCTTGAGAAACAGAGCCTTGATGTTGTTTATGGACTGAGTTGTAAGGAAAATATTGTTTCTTCATTAAACTCTAGCTGTAGCTATTATTATTGAAGACGCAGAATACAACATAGTACCAGGAGTAGACTATGGCTCATCTTTGACCAGTTGGTTTGTGGGTAGGTATGACTCCTGGGAAGCCAAGCCTGGATTTAGCAAGAGAGGAATCTGAGGGGCTTTGTTACAAATCAAACAGACAAAAAACCCAACAAACAAAATGGAGCTGTTCAGAACTCCAAAGTAGCTTGAATTGTCTAAAAAATAAATGCTGCTGAAATCTGGCAGGAAATTGATTTGTTCATGAAAGCCAGTGAGGTGATAAAAAAAGATGATGAGCAAAAAGTAGCCCCCCCCCTTTTTTTTTTAATTTTTACTATTGCTGGAACTGAAGCAATAGATTTGTTTAATAGTTTGCAAATGAGTGAAGAAGAGCAAGCCTGTTATGGACTGTGGCTTGTAGGTTTGAAGACCTAAACAGAATGAAACATTTGAGAGATACCAGTTCCATATGAAAACACAAAAGGAGGGTGAAAATTTTGACTCTTTTATCACTGATCTCTTAAGTCTGACTTGCAATTTTTGAAGAATTGGCAGACTCTCTCATCCGAGATCAAGTAGTACTTGGAATTAAAAATACAGCCTTAAGAAAAAGACTTCTCAAAGACCCTTCCCTGATTTAAACCTAGAAAAAGCTAAAAGGATTTGTCAAGCTGCAGAAGCTAATAAGAGCAGAATGCAAGTAATGGAAGGAAACCAATGTAGTGCAGTTTGGGAGGGAAAAATGTGCAATGCAGCAGTAGACAGCATCAAGAAGCCTCGGAGTCAGAAAAATGTGCAAAATGAAGGTAAGAAGTCAGAGAGTGCAAAAGGAATACTTTAAGCAACAGCCATAGTGAGTTGGCCAGGAGCAATTTAAAAGATTGCACACATTGTAGAGGCAGGCATATGTCCAGCATTTGGGCAAAACTGCCACAATTGCAAGAAGTTAAACCATTTTGTAAAAGTCTGCAAGCAAACACAACAGATGTCTAAAAGGAAACAAAGTATCCATGTCCTGCACAGTAGAGACAGAGGGCAGCATCTGGCTACATAAGGAGGTTTGCTGTACTATCTCAGAGGGCAATTTTTGCAGGGGAATCATTAAGAGAATTCAGCCTCCTGAGACTGTACAATTGCTTTAATTATTAATGGAACCTCTGTGAATTATAAGTTGGACATTGGGAGCACTAGTTAATGTTATATTTGAAGTTACTAAAAGCCTCAGGAAAAATCCTGTTAATATGGAGCACAAAAGATTACAGCTCAGTGCCTATAATGGGGTGCTCATGACTGTTAGATTGTAGGTTTCCCAGACTCCCCTGGAGTACCTCAATCCCATCCCCTTGGTCACCTTTGGATGTACCACACAGATGCAGTCAAGTTAGCCTCAGTATGAAATTTTATTGTTAGCAAACTGGTTGGTCAGCAGTAGTTCCCTATCTTATCTAAATAAAGTTATTTCTCACCCAGAGTTTCAGTCTTGCATCCGCAGACAGCTGCCGGCCGGACAACCTAGGTATGCAGGTTCCTTCTTCTTCTCCTGTTCGGTACTGCTCTCTTTTATCAGGATTTTTCATGCAGTTAGGGTGTAAGCCCTCCTTCCAATTTTTCCATTTCTTCAAACTTTTCCATTTCAATCAAATTTTCCATTGCAGGTCAGTCTGCCCATCAC
Organism: Sphenodon punctatus; assembly: GCA_003113815.1. Taxonomy (NCBI): domain Eukaryota; kingdom Metazoa; phylum Chordata; class Lepidosauria; order Sphenodontia; family Sphenodontidae; genus Sphenodon; species Sphenodon punctatus. The sequence continues at coordinate 3,815,221 of QEPC01005447.1, forward strand.
CTCTGCCTTTGTTGTTATTTTGGCTCAGATGGTGACTTGCAGAACTTGTTTAGGGTCTTGTTAACGCATAGTTCTTGTTTACAAGATAGCCAAGTCCTGATATCTTCTTCTTCTGCCCAAGGCCTTTCCTTGTCCAGTTGCAAGTGGCTTAACTCTAGGTGAGAAGGCAGTTCCCTGTCAGCTGCAATGGCTTTATTCTGGGTGAGGACTTAACCCTACTTTAAAATTTATCAAACATATTAATCCTTACTGTGCTTGGATCCCAACATAACCACAGTTGGTGTGTATGAGTTAGAAGTACAGGTAAATCAGACTCTGTAAAAGATGCATTTGTAGTAGTTTCTGGGAAGGGTGTACTGATTTTAGGTCTTAAATCCTGCCAGGCACTGGGTCTTCTCAAGAGGAGTGGAACCAGCTAATATAGAAGAGCAGCTTCAAGATGTTTTGAAGGTATTGGGAAACTGTCCATGGAATACAAGATAGAGCTGGTTGAACACAATATTCCAGCGATACATGCACCTAGAAATGTGCCTTTAGCACTTACTTAGACAGAAGCTAAAGACAAAACTAGACCAGTTGGTGCCTATGGTCATTGTAGAAAAAGTGGAGGAGCCCATTGATTGGGCTCACTCTTTGGTCTGTGTGGAAAACAAAGATGGGTCACTATGCTTATGCCTCGATCCAAAAGAGCTGAACAAATATGTCAAGTGGGAACATTTTCCCATGCCTACCAGGGAGGAAGTTTTTGGCCAAATGGCAGGCGTTGAGCTCTTCTCCAAACTAGATGCATCTGCTGAATTCCAGCAGGGGCCTTTAGATAAAATGAATGCTAGACTATGTACTTTCAATGTTTCCTTTGGCCGGTATTGTTTTACTCGTTTGCCTTTTGGTTTGAGTTCTGTGCCTGAGGTATTTCATAAAAAAGTAAAGCACATATTTGAAGGCATTGATGGAGTCAGAGTGTATATAGATGATGTGCTGATTTGCGGACAAATGCTAGAGGAGCATAACCAGTGCTCACATAAGAACCTAGAAAAGGTTCGTGCTGCTGGACTTAAGCTTAATAAACAAATGCAAATTTACGATGAAGGAGATCACATTTTTGGGAGAAAAAATATCTGAACAAGGAGTAGAAATTGATCCCAATAGGGTAAAGGCCATTGTGAACATGCCCCCTCATAGAGATAAAGGAAGCTTACAGAAATTCACAGGTATGGTAAATTTTGTAGGGAAGCATGTGCCTAATATGGCTGCCCAAACCGTTAACTTGAGGTCATTATTGTGTAAAAATGTCCAGTGGACCTGGGATCACATTCACAACAAGGAATTTGAAAACATGAAGCAACTCCTACAAACAGCACAAGTCTTAAAATTCTTTGATAGTAAGCGACAGATAAAACTGTCCACAAATGCTTCTAAGCAAGGCCTGGGAGATGCACTGTTAGAAAGATATGGAGAGCTTGGGAAGCCTGTAGCATATGCTTCCAGAGCCTTAATAGAATCTAAACTACATTCAGCACAAATTGATAAAGAGACTCTTGTCATAGTGTTTGCATTCAAGAAGTTTCATGTTTATATATACGGAAGAACTGTATTAGTTGAAACTGATCATAAGCCTTTAGTCACAATTGCAAAAAAGGGGCTAGTTAATATGCCTCCTTGATTACAGAGAATATTTTTCCAGTTACAGATGTATGATCGCAAAATAGAGTCCATTCCAGGAAAACATCTGTTGATAGCAGATACGCTTTCCAGAGCCTATGACAAAACTGAAGTTGACCAGAATTCAGAACCTGGGGTAGTACATGTAATATGTGCTTTAAAAAATGTAATATGTACATGTAATATGTGCTTTAAAAAATGTATCTAATCTCAAACAGAATGTGGTCAGACATTGCAGAAGCTACAGCATGAGATGACACTTTACAGACGACAATAAAAAAAACCCATTACAGAAGGATGGCCTACAAAAAGCACACCACATCCATATGATCAATTTGTAGGGGAACTGTATGTGTTGAATGGTGTTTTTTTTAAAGGTACTAGGGTAAGAGATGTTCCCATCCTAAGTGGGAGCAGTTTTGTGCCCACCCAGACCTGGAACTGGGACTATGTGGGTTTGGGGGCTGGCATGCCCCCACTAGGTGGTCCTGGGCTGATATGCCCTGCCAGATGGGCCAGCCCAGGTGGAAAAGGGGTTGGCCCAGGGATGGGGCTGACCTGTGCAGCTGGCTTTTAAGGGTGGCAGGTGAAGGTAGCAACCCCTTTTTGGGACCTGGGACATGTGGCAAAACCCACCCATCCACCCTGCTCTTTTGGCATGTTATGCCTGGTTGTTTCACCATATTGTGCCTGGTATTTATATGTTTGACTGGTAGCTGCTGTAGGCATTCAGCTAATTGCTGTATTCAGGACTAAGAAGGAATTTTCCACTTCAGTTGGCAAAATGGCAAGGTTTTTTTTCACCTTCCTTACAGCAGCTTCAGGTGTGGAGGGGCTTTCTGGTTTAGTGCAATCAGGTATGGTCATTCATTCCTTGTCACAACTTTGGCCCTTTTTACACGGGAAGCGGTGGGTGGTGGAATGGGTATGCTGCCATGGTGGGTGGAGGTGGGTGTGTGCCCTTTCTCATGGACACACACCCACCTCCACCCACGGAGTTTTCTCCGGTTTGCCGGATGACTCCGTGGGTGGGTGATGGGTGGAGGTGGGTGGGTGTCGGAATCACGCACGCACCCCGACCCATGCTGTTCACACGAACAAACACCCCACATACACGGATGCCCCCCCTGCATTGCGCACCCAGCGGGGTGTGTGTGTCCGTGTACAAACGGCCTTTGATGCATAGCAGCTTGGGAACCATAATGGGGTGGGACTTTTTACAAGTCCAGGAAACAGGGTACCCTCCCCAACGAACACCAAGGAGTGGGGAAGGGTGTTGGGGCAGCAGGGTGGGTCCTGGCCCAAGGCTATATACAGCTGGGCCAGGGACACCCCACTCTGCCCCAGGGAGTGGAACCTCTTTGCCTGTTGTAATGCTAAATAAAGTTGCGGCCAATGCAGTTCCACTAACACGAAATTGTGTCTGGTTCCTATGAAGTGATGCGGGCACAATTGTTTCTGTACCTCTTAAACAGAAGATGCTGAGTTGGATTCATGAAGGACACTTAGGTTTGGAGAAATGTAAACGAAGGGACAGAAATGCCTTGTAATGGCCTTGCATGAATGCAGATATAAAACAGCTTATCAGAAATTATGAAACTTGTCAAATATTCAGGATAGACAGCCAAAACAACCTATGATGGTAATTCCGGAAACTTTGCACCCATGGTCCAAAGTTGGGAGTGATTTGTTTGTACATGCTGGAAAAAAATGTGTTTGTTACACTACCCTTAAATTGTATTGTTAGATACCACAGCGGTATCTAACTGCTGTGCCAAGCATGTTATTTAACATCTTAAGTAAAATTTTGCTAGACATGACATACTTACATAAGTAATGACAGATAATGGCCCACAATTTGATTGTCATGAGTTTAAAGTTCTTGCAAAGGACTATGACTTCAAACATGTTACTTTAAGTCTGGGATATACTCAGTCAAATGGGTTAGCTGAGAATAGTATCAAGAAGCAACAAAAAGGATGCTCAAGAAATCAGAGGAATGTAGTGCAGATCCTTATTTGGCATTACTCAACTACCAAGCTACACTGCTTGAAACATAGGGCATCTCCTGCAGAAATACTGTTCGACCGAGAATTTAGAACCAGATTGTCAGATTACATACCTGTGGCAGGCATACATAAATGTTGTATAGATGCATACAAGCAAGCAGAAAAACACACACAAACAGAAAATATATTATGATAGGGACTCAAAAGACTGCAGGCCTTTACAATCGTGAGACACAGTGCATACACATAATGGGAAAATGTGGAGACAAAAGGCTGTGGTCACCCAAGAGGTAACACCTAGATCTTATGAGGTTGCTACTGAACAAGGCCAAACATATTGCAGGAACCAGGGACACCTAAAGCTGATTCTGAACGAAGAAGAGGAAAAATGAAGAACAAATACCATTGCAAACCAGACCTGAACAGACTGAAAGATATACTGAAGCAAGGAGAGCATCAGTGGATGGAAGTCCACAGAGGAGTGCGGAGACTTCTGCGGTGCCACACAGGTCTACTAGGCTAAGAAGACCACCAGAGAGGCTAATTGAGAACTGTTAAAGAGTTGACTTTGTAAAATATTATTTGATTTGTTTTGAAGGGGAAGATGCAAGGGTACTGTCACTTTAAGAGGGTGAAGCTAAGAAGTATTGAGTGCTTCACCAACTAGGGAATGGTGTGTGTGGAGACAGCTGCGAAAATGGAAGCTTGAGAAACAGAGCCTTGATGTTGACTATGGACTGAGTTGTAAGTAAAATGTTGTTCCTTCATTAAACTCTTGCTGTAGTTATTATTATTGAAGACACAGAATACAACAGTAGTCAGTGCCATGTGCCACCGGGGTGGATGTGGGAATATCACCTTTCTGAAGATATAAAGAGCGCTTTTCACCAACTCATCTAGTGAGGAGGCTGCGACCTTTTTTTTCTGACTCAGATCTGGCCACTTTCATGTATGCTTTCATCACCTCAAGGTTAGATCTGCAATGCACTCTATGTGGGACTTCCCTTGATGACTGTTCAGAAGCTGCAGCTGCTGCAGAATGCGGTAGTTCGGCTCCTTTCAGGACGTGTTACAGGGAGAACATTAAACCCCAGTGCTCCAAGGTCTTTACCGGCTGCCTATAGTCTTCCGGGCACAAGTCAAGGTGCTGGTATTGACCTTTAAAGCCATAAATGGTCTGGGTCCCACATATCTGAATGACTGCCTATCCTTCCATGCCCTATTGTGAACCCTGGAGTCAGCCAGGACTGCCCCCTTGCAGGTTCCATCTGCTACTCTTGTCTATAGGATGGGGGTGCACAGGAAGGCATTCTTGGTTGATGCCAAAATTCTGTGAAACTCCCCCTGGAGCCTGGGCCTAGGTTTCTTCGAGAGGCGGTGCAAAACTTCTTTGTTTCAAAAAGCATTGGGGTAGGGGGTGAGGCAGGGGTTAGTGAGGGGTTTGCGGGTGAAGGTGGGGTAGGGTGAGGTGGGGTTGGAGAGGGGTGAGGAAAAAAGTTGTTGGGGAGGTTGGTATATATACACCAACCTCCCCAACAACCTTGTAATAATGAACATAACAAACATAGATTAATGTGCGGGGTGGTGGTGGTTATGCTGTTTGTGGGTGGTGGTGGTTGTTTTACTGTTTGTTATGTTTGTAAGCTGCCCTTGAGCCATTCTGGAAGGGTGGGGTAAAATTGGAAACATAAATTAAAATAAATAAAGAAGGCATTGAGAATTACCTCAATAAGACACTTGGAGCTAGCCCTGGAAGAGACATTTATCCTGTAATTTGTCACATGATTATGTTTAAAAGACTATTGTCAGGGATTTTAAGAGTTTTCTCAAATGTACTCTATATTTCCTGTCCTTCTGAAGTCTATTTAGTTAGGCTTATGGTAGAGCTATGAAAAATTGTAGCAACATTTCTGTATGGTAGAGGGAACTGCTTTCCTTTCAAGGACCACTTTGAAAATTATTACAGTGTTCAGTGGTCACATGGGGAAGAGGTGTACTCAGGAGGAGGAGCGTCCAGTTCATGGATCTGTGCCATGGGCTCATCCTATATCCTTGTGTGTGTGCCCTCATCTCTGCTCCATTTTTTAGTGCTTGGGGATAGGAACTGGATCCAGGGGCCAGGTCTAGGAACTAGGAAGGGGCTAAGTAAACACTAGTCCTGGGTCACATTTAGCCCCCGGCTCACATCCCCTGCTGTAGTGAGAATCTCTTTTTCATAATGGGATTGCTCTGTGCCTGTTTCTCTTACTGAGGAAATCTTGGCTTGGACCCCCTTCTCCTGTGAGCTTCCCTCACACTTTCAATATGATGACTATGAACCCCTGATGCATCTTGCAACTTCAGTGTTTGCAGACTGGGTTCTTCTTTATAGTGTTCACGAATCTGTATTAAGATTCCATTTCCTTGGTTTTAGTTTTTACTTCAATGCTAATTTCTGGTAATGTTGCTCCCAAAAGGGAAGATGGTGACCTTCAGTCAATTAGTGTCCAGAATCCATTGGAAATGGTCCGTCTAATACCCTGTAAGAGAGGGGGCATAGTGGGAGTAGGAGTGCCCCCCCCCCCCTGCTTTCTCCTTTTATTGACATGTAGAAAAATCAGACATTTTTCTCACGTCAACTACCAGTTCCCAAGTACAGAAGCTGCCTGTAGGAAGCCCCCATTTCTTCTCCATGAGATTGCTAAATTGTGGCTGTTACTGTCAACTGTAGCTGTGAGGCCCAGGGAAAGAGGAGGTAAGGGGAAAGAACCCTTTAATAATGCAGATGGCAAATATCAATGCAGATCACCTTTAATTCTTGGAGATATTCTGGTAATGAAAGCTGAAATGTCATTCCTTGGGATGACATCAGTCCCTGATTCATCCTCCATCACAGGTCCATCCCTCTCGGTGCAGCAGACTGATGGATTTTGACTGAGCAGGTAGAGAGAGAGAAAAATATCCGCAGTTCCGCAAGAAGAACTATTTTGCTCTTTTTTATTTAGTATTTTCTTGTATACATTTCTATGCTGCCCCTCCTGTCTCAAGCAGCTCATGGCGGCTCACAACCACATTATAAAATACAATAAAAACATAAACAACAATAATATATTTCATATAAATATCAATAAAAACATTTAAAAGTACAAAGAGTGTGCTGCACAATATCAAAAAACCACCCTCCCAACCTACGCATTAACCATCCCCTCCACCTGGCAGAAGAGCCAGGTCTTATACTGAGGGCAGAATAGAAGAAGGATTGGGCTGAGGCAGACCTCCCAACTGGCAGGGAGTTCCACAGTACCGGTGCAACTGCTGAGAACATCCGCCTGTCAGTCCCCATCGGTCTACAGCAGGGAACCTCCAGGAGGGCAGCCCCTGACGACTGTAGGAGCTGCCCAGGAGCCCAGGAAGTGATGGTGGTCCCTCAGATAAGTAGGGCCTAGGCCATTAAGGACTTTATAGGTTGGCACCAGCACCTTCAATCAAGCTCAGAAGACTGACTATAGGCAGCCAGTGCAGTGCCTGGAGCACCAGCATAATGTGTTCCACGTATTTATCATCTGGATTAGAGAACTGTAGAACTAGGAGCATATCTGTTTATATGTTGTTTTGGGGACAGTGTGTTTCAACTGAAACTCCTTGCACTTTTCCTTTGTCTCACCAATGGAGTTTTCACTTGAGAATGTTGATGACCCAGGTTCTATTCTCATTACTACTTACCTCTCCTTTGGAAATGTATTTGTGTCTCTGTGTCCTGTGACTTATCGGCCGGGGCATTGTGCCAGCTGTGGGGGTAGTAGGTCACTTTGCAACCGGGCTTGTGAGGGTAACCCATCTTTATGGAATAAGTAGCTATGTCTTCCTACATTGCATAGGAATATTTATCAATTCCTAATGCAGCAGGTGATATTGTGCTGAAGATATCCCATGACTCTAATCTCTCCAAGGAGCAAAAAACCACCTCTCCTCTCTCTGGCAGAGGTTAGGAAGTATTGGGTGTGGTGGTGGTAGTATGTTTTGAACCCTAAAAATAAAAATATATAGGCCCTTTTCACACAGACACTATTACTCTGATAAAATTGGTGTTATATTTTATTATACATGTTGCAGGGCTGCATGTGTGGTTTATGGGTGCCCTGCAACATGTACAATAAAATGTAACACCCATTTTAGAGTATCTATGTGAAACGGGCCATAGAGAGCTCTTTACTCTTTGGATGCAGTCACATCAACTACACTCTAATCTTGCCAGTCACCGTGACACAGCTAGTGTCACCAGGGTCTGCCCTGGATCAACTGGTTCACTGTTACGCAGCTATGGTAAGCAAGAGCCTGAGGCCCCAATGCAAGGTCTCTGTGTCCACACAGTATACACACATACTGCATGCACACAATGAGCACACTTGGAGTGTGCATGGTACACACCTATTGTGCACACGATGCACACATTCAGTGCACATGTGTACACGTGTATGGTCCACATTTGATCGGGGCCTACAAGGCTTACATCCTAGAGCAACTCAAGCATGGACATATAGTCTGATTTCTTTGTGAAGCAGAACTGTTCCCGGTTATTTCTAAAGAACTCTAATAACCTCAGTGAACATTGATCCAACTTCTCTTGCGCATGGCTAGAATGAACCCAAGATTAAAATTACTGACAGTGCAGGCAACACTTTATTTCAGGACAGAAGTAATTTTATTTTTCTTTACTTGTACTTGTGTCATTCCTCCTTCCCCATAACACCCATTCCGCACACCAGATGAGCTGCTTAATGCCACCTCAGTTCTCAGTTTCTGGGACTTTCAACACATAATATTAGTAGCTCTGTAAAATTTCAGTCTAACGTCAGTATAACAAACTCCCCTGAAACCAGAGAAAATGTTTATTATATTAGAGTGTTCACTATAATAGGGTTCACAATATGCAATTATTGAAAATGTTTCTTGAATTTGGGATTGTTATAAGCAGGGTTGTTATAGTGAGGTTTGACACTACTATTTCCCCCCATTTTCTCTCCCGCTCCTCTGTTTTATTCCAGGGCATATTAGATGCTTGGTTGAGGAGGATTCTAAACCCTTTTTTCTACACTGGAGACATTTTAGAACTGGTTAACATTTTAAAGAGAAGCCCTAAGAACCAATTAATGTAAACAGCTTCAGTCTAAATCAGTTTACTACGGATTCTACTAGACCTCTAACTACTATCCCATTGTGCACTGGGTGGGATTTTCAAATCTTCCAGAATCCACTGCTTCTGGGAAATATTCAGAGACCTGGGGGATATATATCCAGATGTCACTGCAACAGAAAGGATTTAAAGGATCACTAGTGTGGCCATGAGACAAACCTGCTCTTGAACCAATTTAGATTTACACTGAGCTGTTTGTACTTAAACTAATTCTGTCAAATGGATTCACTTACAAATGGTGGTTTTGTAATAAACACAGAATATTAGCTTTTCCTTCAGTCTATATGAAGTTTTCAGGTGCCTTTATTACCTTTCTATTCTTCCCATGGCTTGATGATGTGATTCGGATGGAAAAAATAATGGCTCCTTGCCAATTCCCAGGCAATCTCTAAAGCTTGCCTAGATTGGCTCAAAGGAGGAACTGGGGTGCAGAATTATGCCAAATCCATGAGGTGGCAGAAGCAAAAAACAAAAGTTCTGTGGAAATTACTGTTGGTATATGCAACATCCATAAGTTAATGGCTACTGCATTAAGAACAGTAATTGACTATAGAGCCACCAGATGGCGCTGCTAAGTTTATGTGTACATGGAAGAGAGATGGGGTTTTGCAGTTGAATTCCTTTGTGTAACCACTCCTTCTTCCCTTCTCTCTTATTGTCTCAGTCTCCATTTTGTCTTACTACTAGTTAGATGTAACTAAGGATCTGTGCCTGGAAAGCTTAAGTAAAGTTCTGTTTTTAAACCTTCAGCTGCATTTGCTCTTACTGATTGCGAATCAGTTATTACTCTGCAACAGGTTATGGGCCCAGACAACCTCTTCAGGACAACCCAGAACAACTCTAAAGACTGGAAGTGAGCTGAAAGGAAAAGAGGCCCAAAGGAAACTCCCAGAGAAGGCCTACTAACAGTAAGTGAGCAGAAGAACCAGAATCCCAATCTGAAGGGAGGAAAGCAAGCATGGCCAGCAGCTCTGAATTAAAGCTTTCAGTCTGCAAACTGAATAACACAAACTACCAGTTGTGGAAATTCAAAATAGAGATGCTCCTATCCAGGGATGACCAGTGGGAGGTGATCACCACAGACAGACCTGCAGCAAACCCTGAGGTATGGGACAGAAAGAACAGACAGGCAAACAACCATAAACCTGCTAGTAGAAGATGACCAGTTAATCCACATAAGGGAGGAGGCCACAGCAAAGGGCATGTGGAATGCACTGCAGAAGCTGCATGAAAGGACCAGTTTGAACAGTAAACTGTTTCTCCTAAGGAAACTGTACCAGATGAGACTTGGTAAAGGGAAGGAGATGCAGGATCACATAAACTCAATGCTGG
>QEPC01005447.1:3827563-3846359 GCA_003113815.1 Sphenodon punctatus
TGAATTCCTTTGTGTAACCACTCCTTCTTCCCTTCTCTCTCATTGTCTCAGTCTCCATTTTGTCTTACTACTAGTTAGATGCAACTAAGGATCTGTGCCTGGAAAGCTTAAGTAAAGTTCTGTTTTTAAACCTTCAGCTGCATTTGCCCTTACTGATTGCGAATCAGTTATTACTCTGCAACAATTACTCATTTCTGAAAGACCGATTTGGATGGACTAGAACTGAGTCCCAACAGTTTATGTAGTGGTGAAATGTGTAGATAATGAAGGAGTTCTGGGGAAGCAGACATATTGGATAAGAAGCTCCAGGAAACTCACCAACTTGACATCAAAAATCTGAAAGGAAATGTACATTTAACCATTACTGGCCTGGTGCAAAAAGCTTATTCCTATATGGCGTATAGGGTTTCCCCCCTTTTCGTGTATTTTCTGGTTCTCTAAACCTGCTTTGATTTATTTATTTATTTATTTTAGATTTCTAGGCCACTCCTTCCTGCTATAGCAGCTCGGGGCAGCTCACATTTTGGCCCCGTGTCTGATGCAGTCTAAAAAACCAAAGAACAACACTCTGAGGTGGAAGTCTACTGAGGTGTGCCTGAGGAGTTATTTGTTTCGTCTTGTTGCTGCTGCATTAACTCCTTCTCTACCAGTCCTCCACCACCCAACCCCCAGATAATGAATCCAAACAAACAGGGGGGTTAGGATTTTCAAAATACTGCACTAATCCCTTATTTTAGGAGGTCCTGTCCTCATTTTTTCCCTCTTGTCCCAAACAAGAAATCCTGCCAGTTATATGGTTTCTTCTTCCAGAACACAGGAGCACAACACAATCCCTCCTGTAGTCATTATTTGCTTTAAGACATATGTGAGTTTTCCTTCCTCATCTTGGGCCACCTCACTTTTCCATGGGCATTTTTAAATGAGCTAGGCTTGGTGGGGGTCTGTGGCCACTGAGTGGCACAGTCACAGAGCAGCCAGTCATATGGAGTCTGTGGGCGGCTCCCAGTATGGCTACTGCAGCAGCCACTCTATGGACCATGGGGGAGGGGGAAGCTCATTGTCATACCTCCCCTTTAATCCAGGTCACTTATGAAAAATACATGGCGTAGGGCTGCATTGGATCCAGTGCAGCCCTGTACCATGTATTTTTCATAAGTGACCTGGATTAAAGGGGAGGTGGCCTTTAAAATTATTATTATTATTGATTATTAACCAACATTTATATAGCGCCATCAATGTATCTGGAGCTTTACAAAGTAATTGAATAGACATGGTCCCTGCCCTAGGGCTTACAATCTGAGAGATAGGGGAGACAAAGGAAGGGGAACAGAGGGAGAGACAAGGAGTGTAACATTCACGAGGATGCGAGGTCCCAGGTGCACGCGCTTAGCTTAGTTACATCAAGAATGATGGCTGGTTGGTCCATGTGGTGAGGATATGAGTACACAGACCTTAGGTAACAGATTGTACTGGATGGAGGATATCAGCAGAAGTTAGGTGAGGGGAGCAAAAATTAACATGTTCCAGCGTGAGGACTGAGGAACCCATCTCCCCAGCACTCGCAACCAATTCCTGTGACTTGCAAAGGCCATGTCCCTCGCACACAGTACCTATGAGTGGCAGACCGGTCTGCTGGCGTGTGGCTGGCCACCTCAATTCATATGGGCAGGGGATGCGTGGGCACCAATTGTCATACACCTTTTTGGCTTGCATGCTTAGCAAGCCAAAAAGGTACAGTGCTCTGTGAGTGGCCACAGATGGGTGCTGCGTGGCTCATGGGTCTGCGCATTTTGCCGCACCCGCTTTAGATGGGTAGTTTGATGAGTGGCTAGCTGATTTGGAACGGCGGGAAAAGATGGCTGATTTAAATGTAGTCTCTTTTCTTTCTTTTTATTCTTCTATTTTACCACCAAAGGATTCTGCAGCCTCATATTTAACAAGTTTAACTGTTACCAATCAAAGGACATTGTTTCTCCATGCCTGTATGAACTCCCTTCCTACTGCAGTTCTGGAGGGGCATTACAGCGCAATACCTTTTGCAGAAACACTTTGCCCATGTGGAATGGGAGAAGTTGAATTGGTCCAACATGTGTTTCTCTACTGTAGACGATATGCTCAATTAAGAAATGAGCTCATTTGTCCTTTGCTGAAATTTACTTTCAGAAGACCTGTAATGGAGTACCTTTAACTCCTGCTGGGGGATCATGATATATTAAGGACATGGTAGGCAGCCAGGTATTTGGTTCGAGCAATGAGAATTAGATCTCTTGTATAGGGGGGGTCATGTTACTACTGTCTAGGGAGCTTTGGGGGAATTGCTTTGAGCCAGGTATTTGCAGACTTCCTTAGCATATTAGTACTATGATTATACTTCTTATACTCCTTTTATTTTTTGTATATTACTTACTGGCACAACATTGCTATTTTTATTTTGAATGGTTTGTATGTGTACCTAGTATATTGCATTTTGTACTTCCTGTTTTAGTTTTCCTTTTGTATTTATTTGCTAAGGCTGATGGCCACGCAATAAATTCTTGAGTGACTGCTGGGTGGCCATGCATAGTAGCATCTCGTTTAAAAACACCCCAAGCCTTGTCAGAAGGCATCAGAAGTTGTTTCAGCCCTTTTATTCTCTCCCTGCTTCCCAAGACTCCAGCCTTTTTCTTAATTTAAACATCCTCTACTGTTTCTGCAAAGGCAAATATAACCACCCTTTCTCTTCTGTCTGTGTTAAACTAGATGGAAATCTTGCTAAAATCTAGGTGTAAGGAAGAAGCAAACTTTGTAATTCTGATTTATTTTCTGATTTCAGTGCCAATTTTTACGTGTTTTGCGTCTCAAAGTTTTGGGACACTTTTTAAGGGGAAAATCTGGTAGCTGCTACAAATGGCTGAGAAGGAAGCAAAGCAAACAGGAACATGCAGTGGGTGTGTAGCCTTCCTGTATATGTAAGAGGGTCTGTCCCTATTGTATTCGAGTGATAGAGGATACGGTTCACTATGTCCTCGAATGTCCACTATATTTGCTATATTTTCCACTATAGTGGAAATTGAGAAGCACAAATCACACTAATGCCGCTTTTAGATGAGCAGTCAGGGAAGCACGTTCTTCAACGCGCCACTAGGAAAAGCTGCATGGGGTGCATTTACACGCACTGGAAGTGGCTGCCCGCCATAGGAATCAGCGGTGTGCACAGCCTTTTTAAAGACACATTCTGGAAACCTCAATATCGAGGTTTCCAGAACGCGTCTTCAAAAAGACCGCGGGAGACTGCACGCACCACTGATTCCTATGGCGGGAGACTACTTTCAATGCGTGTAAACACACACACACACACATGGTTTTTCCTAGCAGTGCATTGAAGAATGTACTTCCCTGACCGCTCGTCTAAAAGCGGCCTAACACACACTCTAAAAATACAGAGCAGTATTGTGTTTGAATACAGAAGTCAAAAAGGGTTCTTTTGTGTTTTATCCAAACCCAAATGCATAGCCCTGCTCTCCACATGTATTGAAGATAGCTTTGATTCCTTTTTTCTGTTCCCTGAGATACACATATACTGTTCCCAGATCCCTTCTGCTGTAACAGTGCCCCACCTGGTCCTCACTGCCTTCAATGTAATTCCAGTGCAAACACTGCCAACACATGAAACATTTATTTTAACAGCTTTGATTTCTCTCTCCTGTCTCAGTAGCAGAGAGGGAGAGGGGTTTTCCTGGCAGTTGACATGTTTTGGCACTTAGGGAGAATACAGAAAATAGGCTACGCTGTTCTCTGTTATTGTAACTCTATTGACTTCTGTAGAATTGCATCAGGAGGAGGACTATTTACCAATGTCATCTCGTTGGCCATTTGCTGTTCCCTGAATCTAATGAATGAGTTTGTTTTTGTTGGGAAAAAAATTGTGATATGGTGATGCTGTATTTGACTTAGTAGCCTCTTCGTTAGTATTGTAATACTGTCCTTTACTTTCCTGGGATTGGGAACCCTAGGCCTGAGTCCCAGCAGAGTTGGTGGAGGTCTTCTTCTAGTGAAGCGATGAGTTCTGTGCAGGTGATTGTGTGGTGATCTTTTGCCTGAGACTTTAAATGCCAACATCTTCCCTGTTCTGCATGTATATTAAATATCCCATAGCTCCTTGACCATACTACCTAATATCCTCGTTGTTGTGTAGTCTGCTATCCCACACTTGGAAGGGAACTGTGTGCCGGTGGTTATCTGTCTAGTTTGCAAGGCAGGTTGCAATGAAAGATGCTTTAGAAACACAACATGACACTAAGCAGCACCTTGAATGCTTATGAAGACTAAAGAAGAATCAAGAAAAGGGATGAAGCAGTGTGTATAGGGATGAGAGAGAAGAGGTCAGAGGCCATGTTCCAAGTTCGACTAACAGATACTTCACAATAATTAAACGTTAAATTATTCACACGTCGGTAGCTCTAACCCAAAGTTATTCAGGAGTCAGAAGAGAAGTATGAACTCCTGAAAAATGAAGAGTACATACTCTCTTTGCTTTTTACTTCAAAGTAACTGCAATGTGAACACCTTACTTGGAAATTTAAAAAAAGTAACGTGACCATTAGGAGGAAATTGCGAAGTTACTACTTCTAATTGCAGCTGCAGTGTGAATGTTACCAAAGTGGAGCAGTTACTTTGATTTAATTTTAATTAAATCAAAATAGTTTTCTTTCTCACTGTTTATCAGAATCTGGCCACAGTCTTCTGTTATCAGCAACAAAAGAGAAAAGAAATGGAACAAAACATCTTAGTGGTCTTCAGGAATGAAAGAGAATCTACCATTATTTATGAGAGAGAAAAAGAAAACATTTTAGACACATATTTTAAAATGTAAGGACCCTTATTGAATTCATACCAGGGGATGTTGCCTACTGTTTTAATACTGGGTTCATTAAGTTACCTCATATTTATTTTTCATGTATTTATTTCCTTGGACTTATATCCTGCACCTTCTCGCCTACGACAACTCATGGTGACTTACATATTATATATAAAACAATACAATAAAATCATAATAATAAATAAATATACAAAAATACTAAATAATATCCCATATCTGCAATAAATATCCTCCTTCTACCTCCAACTAACCTAACCCCCCCTTACCCCTCCCCCCGCCAAACGCTTGGTGGCAAAGCCAAGTCTTACAGTTACACTGGAAAGCAAGGAGATCTGGGCTGAGGCGAATCTCTGCCAGGAGGGCATTCCATAGCAACAGCACGGCCACCAAGAACGCCCTCCTGTCTATACAAACCCGCCGATAACGCGGGACCTCCAGGAGGACACTCCCAGATGACCGCAGGGGCCGCTCTGGGGCCCGGGGGATGAAGCAATCCCTCAGGTAAGCAGGGCCCAGGCCATGTAGGACTTTAAAGGTTAAAACCAGCACCTTGAATCAGGCCTGAAAGACAATAGGCAGCCAGTGAAATGCTCGGTGCACCAGTTGGATATGCTCCCTGTGACCCACCACTGTAAGGAGGCGGGCCACTGCATTTTGCACTAGCTGCAACCAGGTCCGACCCTAGGGTTTGCAGGGCCATGTGCAAAGTCTTGGTGTGGGACCTAATTTGCACAATTTACATAATTTGCATAATTACACACGTGCCATATCAGCACTGCCATTTCCCCCTGAGCTTCCCACACACATGGAGGGAGTGGCGCCCTCTTGCCTCTTCCGTCCCACAGACCACCCCAATTTCCCCTACAGAGTGCCCCCCTGTCTAGACCCACACTTCCCCCCCAACCTGCCAACACAGGGAAGGAGGGGGAGGGCAGCATCGCACATAAAGAACATTGTGGGGACAAGGCTGCCTGGATGCTCAGATTTTGGAAGGAAAGTGAAAGATATTTTCTCAGATGTTGTTGGTCTGGGTCTTCTGGGAGAGCTGGTGGTTGTCAAAGAAGGCAGATTTAGGCTGCTAGGCAGTAGGGGACAGCAGGAACATTCTGGTGGGTCTCTCCTCCTCTCCAGGAGCACTGGAGAGAGGTGATGATGGCACAGGGGGAGAGAGGACAGCCATGTGAGGGAGGTTATGGGCAGAGGGAAGTGAGAGCCTGGGAGTAAACCCCTCACACACACCCCTCTCTCTCTCTCTCACACACACACACACACACACACACACACACTTCTTTCTCTCCCTCTCACACACACACACTCTTCCTCTCTCTCACACCGACTCACACACTCTCACTTCTCTCACACAAACACTCAAGACTGACACACACCTCTCTCACATAAACACACACTCACACACTCACACACAAGTTCACACTCACTTTTCTCTCACACTCTCCCTTTCTCTCACCAACTCACACACTCCACTCACACAAACACTCAGACACACTCAAGACTCTCACCTCTTTCACAGACACACACAAGCTGACACTCACTTCTCTCTCTCTCTCTCTCACACACACACACACACACACACACACACACACACACACACACACACTCATCTCTCTCAGATCTCACACCCTCTCTCACACCCACCATATCTCTCTCTCTGTCTCTCTCTCATATCTCACACACACTCGTTTACACACACACACACACACACCCGTTTGAGCGGGCTGCCTTGGCAACCCACCGACGTGGGGAGCCCCTGGTGCGGCTGCGCCGGTATCCACAGCCAACGGAGGCAAAGGTAAGCCCGCTGTGGGTGGGGGGAGGCCCCTTGATGTCCTCCAATGAGCCGGCGGCGACCCACGGGGGGGGCGACAGGATCCTCTGACAGTACACACACACCCCATGAGCCCCCCAGCCAAAGCCACCCCAGGGCCTGGGCTTGCTGGGGTGCCGAAGATGGAAGAGCCCCTGGAGGCAGGGCGCAGAGACGTTCGCCGCAGGTTCCCAGGATCGCTCTTCCGGTCCATAGCCGGTCCAGTCCACGAGGATGCTGGTCGACAGTGGTTATTGGCGTATTGTTTATACCGTTGTCTAGAGAGAAGAATGGAGCGTCGGGCAAGAGACTGTGTATGTTGGATCTGTTGTGCCAATGCCCCTGCTGTGGGCACATGGATGGGGGGTAGGTCAACAATGCCTATTTGGGGATGGAACCCATATGTAACAAAGAATGGTGAATTGCCGAGGGATGTGTTCGGGGCATTATTGTAGGCAAACTCAGCCATAGGTAACCAGGAATAACAATTGTCCTGAAAATAATTTGTGTAGCACCGGAGGTACTGTTTCAGATTCTGGTTGACCCGGTCAACCTGACCATTAGCTTGTGGGTGGTATGCCGTAGTGGGCTTAAGCGTAACCTGGAAGGCAGTGAACAGTGCTCTCCAAAAATGGGAGACAAACTGCGATCCTCGGTCATTGACTATTTCGAGGGGCCAACCATGCAGTCTTACCACGTGGCGGAGAAAGAACAATGCGATGGGTTGTAGGCAGACCTTTGCAGCCTATAAAATGTGCTAGTTTTGAAAAGTGGTGTACCACAACCAACATGGTGGTGTAACCCCGGGAAGGGGGTAGTTCAACTATGAAGTCAAGCCTCACACGTTGCCAAGGTCCTTGAGGAGTGGTGCCTAACTGAAGAAGGCCCATGGGTGCGTGTCGAGGGACTTTAGTGCGTGCGCACATGGTGCACCCGCTAACATAACGCTGTACATCTGTCTTAAAGTTTGGCCACCAGTAGGACCGTCCTATGAGGGTGACTGTTCACGCCTGTCCCGGATGACCAACAAGGGGGGCAGAGTGATGTGCCCATAATATGTCAGGGCGACAGGAAGGAGGAACAACGATGCATCCCTGGTGTTTTACGAACCCTTGTTCTTCCGTATAGGAGGGGTCCTCGAAGGGTATAAGTTCTTGTGCCGTTGCCTGTTTTAGTTGGTTTACCTGCATATAGGTAGTGGCGAAGACCTTATGGCTTAGAATGGCTCCTGCTTCTCCTCTGTCCCTTGAAAGGCCTTCATGATAACGGGATAATGCATCTGCCACTATATTTAGTTTTCCAGGGTGATAGCAGATAGTAAAAGAGAAGCATGCGAAGAATAAGGCCCACCGGGCATGTCAGGCATTGGTTATCTGGGTGGTTTGGAGGAAGGTAAGGTTTTTATGGTCAGTTATTTCCGTGACCGGATGCAAGACACCTTCCAGATAGTGGTGCCAAGTTTCAAAGGCGGCCTTAATGGCTAGAAGTTCTTGATCAAAAATAGAATAGGTCAATTGACGGGAGTAATAGGCACAGGGTAGCAAGGGCTCTTCCTTCCCGTTTTCTTGTAACAGCACGGCCCCAATGGCGGTGCTGGAGGCGTCCGCCTCGACATGGAAAGGCAGTTGAAAGTTGGGGTGAAGAAGAATAGGGGCAGCGGTGAAGGCCTTCTTGAGGTATTTAAAGCTGTACTGCTGCTCAGGGCCCCAAGCATATGAATGGTTGTTCTTCAAGAGATGAGTAAGAGAAGCAGTGACGTCAGCATAATTCGGTATGTAGTGGTGGTAATAATTGGTACTTCCGAGGAACCGCTGCAGGGGTTTGACTGCCTTAGGTGGGGACCAACACTGGATAGCCTTGACCTTTCGTTGTTCCATTTCGATTCCTGCTGGGGAAATGACGAACCCGAGGAACTCGACTGCCTTGATATGAAAGGCACATTGCTCCAGTTTGCAGTACAGCTTGTGCTGTCGGAGTCATTGTAACACCTGTCTCACGTGTAGCACGTGTTGCTCCATGAAGGGGGAAAAATCAAAATGTCATCCAAGTAGGCAATGACATAGTGGTCCAGGATATTGTGAAGGATGTCATTTATAAAATGTTGGAAGGCGGCCAATGCGTTGGCCAGTCCAAACGACATGACGCGATATTTGAAGTGGTCGTAGCGCGTTCGAAAAACCGTCTTCCATTCATCACCTTCCCTGACGCGGACTAGATTGTAGGCACCTCAGAGATTCAACTTTGTAAAAATGGTACCTCTTTGGAGACGATTCAGCAGCTCGGGTATTAACGGTAAGGGATACTGAGTCTTGACAGTAATATTCAGCCCTCGGTAATCTATCCAGGGGCAGAGCCCCCCATCATTTTTGGGGACAAAAAAGATGGGTGCTCTAGCGGGAGAGGAAGAATGTTGATTGAAGCCATTGTGCAGGCTTTCCTCCATGTAGAGGCACAAGGCTTCTAGTTCGGGTGTAGAGAGCGCATAAATGCACCCAAAGGGGGGCTCCTTCCAGGGAGCAGGTCAATGGGACAGTCATATGACCAGTGTGGGGGATGTTCTGTGGTCTGCACCTTTCTGAAAACATCCTGGAAGTTGGTATACTCTGAAGGGATCTCGGGAAGAGTCTCCATCATACTTCCACCAAGGAATTTGGTGTCAGCCAGGCCGGGCGAGGCTACCCGGCAGGTCCGAGCACAATAAGCAGACGTGAATCGCAACTGCTGCTGCCCCCATAAGATGCAGGGGTCATGGAGGCACAGCCAAGGGAGCCCTAGAACCACGCGAAAGAGCGGAGTACACACAACATCGAACACAATAGGCTCATGATGGGTTCCTATAGTGCAGGATAGGGGGGTGGTTTGCATCGTAATGGGGCCGGAAACTAAGGGGGAACCATCTATGGAGTGCACTGGCTCTGAACGCGCCTTAGGTTCAAGGTCCAGGGTGTGAGCCTGTACCAGGGCTATGTCAATAAAGTTCCCTTAGGCCCCCGAATCAATAAGGGCCCAAAGAACTAGGGAACATTGGGGAGTAAGGGTCAGGGTGATTGGAACTTGAAAATGAGGTTGAAAGACCATCTGGATGGAGGGAATTTGTTTTATGGTTGTGTTGACCCCTGCCCATCTCTGCTCCTGCCATTTCCCTGCTCTCGCCGTTGGGCAGATAGGGACGGACATTCATGTACAAAATGAGAGGCTTCCCCACAATAATAACAAGCCTTTGCCCTCCTTCTCCTGTCTCTTTCTTCTGAGGTTAATGGTCCCCGGGAGGCACCTATCTGCATTGGCTCAGGATCTCCTCCTCCCCCGACCCCCTCCCCACTAGGAGGGCCCATGGGGGAGACCCGGGGAAGGCATGCTTGTGGCTCCTGTTTCCTTTCCCTACGCCTTTCCACAAGGCGGTCGTCAGTTTGCAAGACGAGGGTGGCTAGAGTCTCCCAGGTGTCAGGGAGGGCCGTAAAGGCAAGCTGAACTTTCAGCTCGTCACTCAGGCCTCTCCTGAATAAGACCTTTAACACATTATTTGTCAGCGCAACTCAACCGCCATTTGTTGAAACCGGGTGATATACTCTAATATGGGCCCTTTCTCCTGTTTTATCGTCATTATGGCTGACTCTGCATCCCTGACTCTGTGGGGATGATCAAATAGGAAGGCAAACTCAAGTACAAAGTCTGTGTGTTTGCTCAGCAAGGGACTTTTGTTTTGAAGTAAATTTGTAGCCCATTCCAGTGCCACTCCTCCTAAATTCCCTATAATAAACGCAACTTTTAGGGCATCAGTGGAATACGTGGCTAACTGGACAGAAAAGGTTAAGTCACATAGGGCTAGGAATCCCCGGAAGGCCCTTCGGTTTCATGAGAATATTTCAATCCGAGGCCCCTTCGGCTCTCACGGGGTCGCAGCCATCGCGGGTGTGGGGCCAGAGGTTCCGCGGGTGCCAGGGCCGGGGACGGGTCTGCAGGGGCCACCCCCGCGGCTCCTTGCGCCACAACTGTGGCGAGTTCAGTGTGTTTGGCCTGGAGATCCTTCATCTCCATGGCCAGGGTTTATACAGCCCTCATCAGATCCCCTAGTTGCTGAGCTATGTCCATGGCTCCCCACCCTGCCATCACAGGGAGTGGAGCTGGTGTTGCCAGTAATTCTGTCACAGGGAACGGGAAGGGAGAGGCCAGGGGGGTATCCAGGAGAAGGAACAGACTCAAGGTACACACCACGCACACACAACCCCCTATGAATGTGCTCTGGGAGATGCGGGGAGTCCCCTGGTGCGGCTGTGCTGGTATCCACAGCCGATGGAGGCAAAGGTAAGCCCGCTGTGTGGGGGAGGGCGGCCCCCTGATGTCCTCCAATGAGCCAGTGGCGACCCGCAGGGGGGGCGCAACCAGACCCTCTGACAGCAGCAGCCACATCGGGTTTACAGCGGGTAACCGCACACGCCACTGTCCTCATATGGAAGGAGGAAGAGAGCAACAAGTGGGCGGGTGGGCAAGCTGTCACCCGACCCCAGGTGTGGGGGCTCAGCTTGCGCGGGGCCATGTGCGACCACACAGGTCACGCATGCCTAAGGCTGGCTCTGGCTGCAACTGCCAAACCATCACCATGGGCAGCCCCAAGTAGAGTGCGTTGCAATAATCCAGCCGTGAGGTGATGAATGCATGGACAACAGTGGTGACGAATTAATATTTTTTTATTTCTGTTCACTTATATCCCGCACCCTCCTGCTTGCAGTGACACCTCGGGAAGATCAAGACCCTCATAGCGTCTGCAAAGTCGCATCCAGCGGGGCTGGTCAGTCCGGCCTCCCTCCGCCTGGACGGGGACTTGTCCCAGGCCCGCTGTGAGGAGTTTGCCATCTGCTTTGCAGACAAGATCGCTTGGATCCGGAGCAACTTCAACACTGGATTAGGGACAGTAGAAATAGAGCATGAGGTGGTGGAGGCGCAGTCTGGTCCATCTTTCTCGGATGAGTTTCCGAAAGTGACGCCAGCAGATGCTGTGGAGATCCTGGGGTCGTTTAGGGCCACTAGTTGTGAATTAGATCCTTGCCCATCCTGGTTGGTGAAAGTCTCCAGAGAGATATTGGGGCTGGTGCTGGCAGGGGTTGTCAACGCGTCCCTTCGGCAGGGCAGCTTGCCCCCCGGTCTCAAGGAGGCGGTGGTGCACCCCCTGTTGAAGAAGGCATCTTTGGATGTGGATGTACTTGCCAGTTACTGACCCATCTCTAACCTTCCCTTTTTAGGGAAGGTTATTCAACAGGCAGTGGCCTTGCAGCTCCAGGCTCACCTGGACAGCATCAGTTTTCTCGACCCCTTTCAATCAGGGTTTTGGTCCAGCCATGGTATGGAGACAGCGTTGGGGTGGCCTTGGTGGACGATCTCCACCAGGAGATGGACGCAGGACGTTCGACATTGCTGGTCCTGCTAGATCTCTTGGCCACTTTTGATACATGGGACAATGGGCTGCTGTTGAGACGGTTGTGTGACCTGGGAGGTCTGGATGGGACACCCTTGGTTGGTTCCAGTCATTCCTCTTGGGGAGGACCCAGCGGGTTGTCCTGGGGACAGAAACATCTAGCCCCTGGGCCCTGGACTGTGGCATTCTGCAAGGTTCAATCTTGTCTCCTTTATTGTTTAATGTATATATGCAGCCCTTGGGGGAGATCATGAGAGGGTTTGGTGTACGTTGCCACCAATATGCTGATGATACCCAGCTTTATCTCTCTTTTTCAGCCGATCCAGGCCCTGCCGTCTCTGTGCTATCTCAGTGTTTGGAGGCCGTGGCAAGCTGGTTATGGTAGAGCAGACTGAGACTCAATCCCGATAAGACGGAGGTGATGGTGGTAGGCCGAGCGGGGGAGGTGGTGCCCTCTCTTGTGGAGGAGGCGTGCCCCTCCGTGGCTCAACAGGTTCGGAGTCTGGGGGTATTATTGGACGCAGATCTCCGTCTAGATCAGCAGGTGGATGTGGGGGCGAAGGCGGCTTTCCACCAGCTGTATCTGGTGCAGAGGCTGCGCCCATATATCTCCAGACCCGACCTGGCCACTTTGATCCATACCTTCATCACCTCAAGGCTGGACTACTGTAATGTGCTCTACGTGGGGCTTCCCTTGACGCTGGCCCAGAGGTTGCAGCTAATGCAGAATGCGGCAGCCCATCTCCTAACAGGGACGGGCCGACGAGAGCACATAACACCGGTGCTCCGTGCACTGCACTGACTGCCTGTAATGTGCCGAGACAGATTCAAGGTTTTGACTTTGATCTATAAGGCCCTGTACGGTCTTGGACCTGGATACCTGAGGGACCGCCTCACCTTCCGCGGCTCAGGACGAACTCTCCGGTCCACTGGGGGTGCCTTCTTGGAGGTCCCCCGCGTAAAGCGGGGGGCTACAATGGAGAGGGCGTTCTCGGTGGCTGGGCCCCGGTTGTGGAACTCCCTCCCAGAGAAAGCATGGCTGACCCCGAGTCTGTTGGCCTTCCGTCGGACCTGTAAGACATGGCTGTTCTCCCAGGCTTTTGGAGGCGGGGAGGGGAGGGAGGGTTAAACTTTTGTGGGGGGGATGTTTTAAAACTGTTTTAATAATACTAGTGTAGATTTTTTATTTTTTATATTGTGGTAAATTGTTTTATTTTATGTTGGAAGCCACCCCGAGATGCCATAGGCATGAGGGGGCGGCATATAAATGTAATAAAATAAATAAATAAGTTATTTAACCAGCCTTTGGCCCTTTTTACACAAGATGTGCCTACGCAGGTCTACTGCATGGGCATGAGTGGGTGTTGCCCGTGTGACTGCTGCTGTGTGTGGGTGTGCGTGTGTGCATGCTCTCGCGAAACATGCATGCACACCCACCCATTGCCCACTCACAGACCAATTGACCCAAACGGTGATTGTTCCATGAGTGGGGATGTGGGTGGATCGGTGTGCACCCATGTGTGCTGCTGTGCACATACCCATACGCACCGCACCTTCAAGCCATTTAAAAAGGACCTTTGTTTTCTTCCAATCTGATAACACTAACCAATAGGGATGGGATTGTCGGCGAATTATCGGTTACCGGTTTTATTGGTATAGGATTAATCCGATATATAATTTATTGGTATCGGCATATTGGTTTTTTAACATTGTCGATTTTTTGAATCTTTAACATTGCGGCCATTTTAAAAATGGGCACAATGTTAAAGATCTGAAAAATCGGCACTGTTAAAAAAACAGATATGCCGATACCGATATTATCGGTATTATCGGATTAATCCGATATCTCCAATTATCGGCACTTCGGCAGTATCAGATTAATTCGATACCGATCGTCTCTTCCCTACTAACCAACAAGAATAACTTTAAAAGCTCCCTCTAGCTGCTAATCCCAGCAACTGCAACAACCTACTGCATACCAGAAGCCAAAAGAGTTAACACCTTTAGCTTGACTGGCAAAAGTCTGTGGTTTTATAAGTGAAGGTCATGGGTTCAGCCCCATCAAATGTCTGCTAGCTGTTGACATGAAATAGTTACACAGGTAGACATTCATTCTTTAGTCTCCTAAACTGCACAGGGGTGTGGTAGGCAAATTAAGGAGAGAAATGTCTAGCTCCCATTTAAGCACATTTCAGTGGCCTCCTATAAAAAGAAACAGTGAGGTTACATTTTTCATATATTTAATATATGCATTCTTTGGCTTGAAGCAAGCAGACTCTCTCTTCACAGCAGGGAGGGGAAAGAAAAATGAACCTAAGTAATAAAGAAGAAAAGTTTAGGATAGCATCTGGTAATTTCTCCAGGAATGTTTTAAAAATAATTTTATTTCCCCCCCTCCCCTCCGCCCTGCCTTTTTGTGACTTATTGTCTGATCAGTTCTCTCTGCAATGAAGCAGAGGCTGGCTCTTTCCACTGCTTTCTCCTGCATGGGGCCCAGCAAAGACAGTTGATAGCTCTGTCATGGCAGGAGCTGCGTGCAGCAGTGAGCTCTCTCTGAAGTTACAACCTGAGTTTTACACGCAGCCCCCAAAGCCTTGCTGCCTTACATTTCTCACACGCAGTAGCCTGATTTTCTTCCCTTGCCACACGCCAAACCTACTTGTGAAGCCGCTTGGCATTTGCCTGCTAGGTCCCGTGCTAGCTGGGAAATATGTCAGCAGGAGGCTACATTTCTCGAACACATACAGACTTCAGAAATAATTGAGGCGGACTTGAGAGTCTCTGAGGGGGAGGGAAGGAGGGAGGGAAGGCACTCAAGGCAGAAAGATTAATTCACTTCAGTTAGCGAGTAAAGGGACTGTTCTGATTTATGACCCACAAGCTCCCCATCCCCTTCCCAAACAGTGTTCTCTTTAGTATGCCCACACATCAGGATATGACTGCCCAGTACACTATAATATTGAGAAATTACATTTATTTAGCAGAAAGGGAGGCAGCAGGATCCATTGGTAGGACACCAGGAGACTTGAGCTTTGCTTCCATCTCTACTATAGAGGTCTTGGTTAATGACTTCCTTTGACTCTGCTTTATTGCAGCCCTCTAAGAAATAGTGACCCACATTTGTAAAGCACTTTGTGTTCTATGGATGAAAAGCAACACATCAATGCTGATTATTATTACATAGTGCTTCCCACATTCACATAACTTTACAAACAGTAACTGATTGATGTATAAACTTATGACGCACTCTCTGCTGCTCTGTGATCACAGGAGGGCTGTAAGTTAGTGAGCAGCTGTCACTGGAGGGTTCGAGGGTGGTGGTGAGTGGGTGTGTGCGAGGAGAAAAAATGCAGGGAGCAGAACTTGAAAGATGTTGCAAAAGGAGGACAGGCATCCAGTGAAAAATAAGGAGCTGAAAGGGCTGGAGAACCTGAGGCATCGGACTGTGACGACACTAGTGGAGAGTTTAGCTGCAATTCAGCATCCCGCAAAAGTAAGCTTTTCCAGCAACACAGACCTGCAGAGGCAACTCACAGCCAGCCTGAATTCATCCTCCCTCCTTTGCCCTTTCTCATTTTCTCCCACCGTACCATTTTCAAGGCTTATGGCTTGTGCCTTCCTTTGTAATACAGGATTGAGGGCCCTTTTAGATGAGTGGGCCAAGCTAGCAGATTAGAAAATCCGCTTTTAAAAATGTCGTGCGGGGAGCATTTACACGCACTGGAAGTAGCCAGCCGTCAATGAAAACAGCGGTGCCTGGCAGCTCGCACATTATTTTTAAAACCAGATTTGTCAAACCCCGATATTGAGGTTTGACCAATCTGGTTTTAAAAATAATGCACAAGCTGCCTGCACCACTGTTTTAAGTGGTGGCCGGCGACTTCCAGTGCACGTAAACCCTTCCCGCGCAACTTTTTAAAAAGCAGATTTTTCAATCTGCTAGATTGGCCGCTCGTCTAAAAGCGCCCTGAGTCTTTTTTCTAGATGGGGAGAGTGAGCAGCACAGACCTTGGCAATTATTTCCTTACTGGTGTTCTGTTCTCCCCTTCTCTTCTTTCCCAAAATAATGTAAAGGGAGGGTGGCCACTGACGCATCCCCAGGACGTAGGAGGAGGCAATACAGGACATGGGGGGGGGTGGGGGACGAGAGCGCAGCTGGCTCAGGCGGACTCCTTCCCCCGGTCAGGGTTGAGAAACAAGTGCTGGGTGAGGGTTTAGGAAGGGGATGCAACAGTATTAGCAAAATCCCGACCATGGGTGCATATTTAAAAAATCCACCCAGATGGAGTTGGGCATAACAAAAAAGTGGTCATGTCTTAGAAAATCCGGATGCTGTGGTAACTCTAGCATTCCCCCACCCGTCCAGTGCTGGGACTGCTGGCTCACCTCTGAGTCTACATGTGGCTGAGGCTGCTGTTCCCGCCCAGAAGTCATGAGATCATGACTGGGGCGGGGGGAGAGGAGTGAAAGTAGCAATGCCAGCAGTGTGTGGAACATATAGGACAATAATGCATAAATAATAGGGGTGTGGAATTCATTTTCATTTGAAATAATGGGGGGGGGGTGGAATAAAAAAAATCATTTTCATTTTTGTTATTGCCTGGCCCCAATTTGAAAGGGAAACCTGGTAAACAACTTCTAGGAGGGGAGGAGGGAGCAGACACCATGGAACCAGGAGACATGATTGAGCACATCCCAGACAGTGGCATGACACTCTTTGATTACTCAATGCTTTCAGCCTCCCAGAACCAATCACGGGGGTTCTAGGACACTGGGAATGCTTTATATTGGTACTGCTATTACTTATATTATTATTATTATTATTATTAACAAACATTTATATAGCGCCAGCAGTGTACCTGGCACTTTACAAAGTAATAAAATAGACACGGTCCCTGCCCCTAGGGCTTACAATCTGAGAGACAGGAGCTGGGGGAGAGACTTAGGAAGGGGAACAGAGGGAGAGACAAGGGGTCTAACATTCATGAAGATGCGAGGTCTCAAGTGCATGTACTTGGCTTGGATAATTTCTATAATGCTACTAGTCGTATGCAGCACTGACAACTAGTAGCCACAGCCAGCCTGTTTGCACTTGTTCTGGGTTAGTCGCTTGATTGTCGCTTGCTTGTCAAGTGGCATCTGCAGAACATTGGTGCTCTCCAGCAAAAATCTTCCCCAACCCTCATTGTATCCTCTTCCCTTCCTCAAACCAATCATTCCACAACACTGATCCTCACACTACCCTTGTGTTCTGGGTAGTCCTCCTGCCCCCCTGGGGTGCTCTCTGCAAGCTGATACCCTGCCAGACACTGGGGTGCCCATGCCAATGGGTGTTTTTACACACACATTTCTCCTGGATGTTTGCTGTAACATCCTGAACTTTCTGTGTGTCTAAACCACTCACTCAGATCTTAAACATTTGGCTCTTTGAACATCCGCATAGAACTTCTCCCAGAACATTTGTGTGTAAAACGTTCTCCTGTTAAATTGCTTTGCTTCAGGCAGCTGTGGTCACTTGGTTTCCATGGCAGCCTGTCACATCTACAGCCGTGGCTACTTTAGGCTGCCTCAGGGCAGTGTTTTGTGTGAAGAATGCATCCAGGAATTGCCTCAGGGCAGTGTGTGTGTGAAAAATGCATCCAGAACTTACTTGTGGAATTGTAAACCCAGAAGGTTGAAAAATCTGGAACTTTAAGGTGTGTGTAAAAATGCCCGGTGTCACCACTTGCTGCCTCTGCTGCTCCTCTGCCTGCCTAGCACTGTCTGCTGCTGCTGCTCCTCCTGCCAGTGCGCCTCTCTCACACACAAGTCCTGCTCCCCGGGGCAATCGCTGCAAGTTGATGCCCTGACACACCTTGGGGTGCCAAGGACAGTACCAAATGCCCAGAACAGCTTGCCACCGTGCTTGTCCTCCTACTTGCTTGCTCAGGTTTCTCTCTCTCGTATGTCCTTCCCCCTAGAGTCTTGTCTGACACACTTTGGAGTGCCAAAGCAAGCCTGATTGCTGCTCATCTGGAAAGCTGCTGCTGCTGCTACTTCCAGTTTTTATTATCTCATACGTCCTGTCCCCCCACCCCACCCTGGGGCAGTCTCTGCTAGTTTAAGCCCAAGAGATTTGGGACGGTATATTGCCTTTGCCAGTCCCTGCTGCTTCTCATTGCCAGCCTGCACACTGCCTGCCCATGCCCCTGATGCTCCATCTTTTGCCTGTCTGTTGAGGGCCAGATATTCTGCTTCCAAGAAGTTGAAGTCTTGCTAGGGCATGCACCACTGCCTGTCTCCTCCTTCCTCTGTGAGTCACACTGTATGCTGCTTCAGTACCCTCCCACACCAAGTGCCCACTGCCTACCAGTGTCTGTTCTTGCTCTGTCCCCTGCCTGCATGCTACATGCCAGTCTCTCAGTCATATTTCTGCTGCTCTGTGGCCAGGGGCGGTGGCCCCCCTAGGGACGCTGGGGCAATGCCCCACGTGACCCCCCCCAGGACTCCCCCAGCTGGCAGAGGTTTTGTTTTTTTGTTTTATTTTAAAATCAGCCATGTTGGCGTCGCGGTAAATGTTCAGAGCCATCTTGAAGAACCTTGTTTAGAGAGGCAGAAACCTTCAGAAGGTTTTTGAAGGTTTTCAAAGTTCTTTGAAGTGGCTCCGAACATTCTCACCGGTTGTGTGTGCGTGCGCACACACAACCGGTGATTACTCACACAC